>PVJS01004950.1:39930-66608 GCA_004027185.1 Glis glis | reverse complement strand
CGGCCCTATTTTTATACTTTATTTTGAAACCGGGTCTCACGAAGTTGCGGAGGGCCTCACTAAGGAGAGAGAAAGAGAGAGAGAGACAGGGAGCGAGAGAGAGAGAGAGAGAGAGCTGAGGCTGGCCGCGAACCCAGATCCTCCGGTCTCCGCCTCCCAAAGTACTGGGATTACAAGCGTGCGCCACCACGCCCGGCTAAGATTAGTCTTTACAGGGAAAAAGGGTGACTGGATATTAAGTTAATAGTATTTTTAATTTTGTTAATATTGAGACCATACCTATGGATCTAGACCTTAACACACTCAATATTCTCTTTTTCTCATATTATTTTGTAATACCTCCTTTATTATTCTTTCATAAAATTCTGAAAGAGTTTTAGGTTACTTATATAACATGAAAATAAATCAGTATGATGGACAAAATCAGCCCTAACCATAGTCCTAAGGAAAAATAAAATAGCCATCACAAATAACATATATTTAGATAAGCTTACATTAGATGACACAATAAGTTGTTCAATGGTTGTCTCTATATGTAGAATTGAACTCAAAACAAAAGTTACACATGTGAATTAAAGTTTTTTCATATTCCATAGGCAACTAAATATGATAAACATTACCATCAATGGTGTGTTATTTAAAAAAGATTCCAACAAAAAAAACTGATTTATCTTGATTTATACTGAAGTCATATTCCTGGAAAAAGTATATGTTAAGGATATGCAAATTAAAAAGTTGAGTTCTAGATTCATATTCATATAAATATTTTTTTCTGGTTTGTATGCCTTAAACTATTGAATGTATATAGATCTTGGACATGTCCATCCTTGGGCAGGAATAGTGGACACTTTGCAAGATGTCTAGATCCCTGAGACCTATACTCCAAATTTCAGCAAGGTATCACAATCTATATGAGAGTCAACACTTTCCAAGAAATGCCCTATAGAGAGATTAAAACTTTCTCAGAATAACTATTGATTTGCATGACATTTTTTCTTTCAGAAAAGTAAGTATATTTAAAAATGTAATTACTTTACTTTTTTATAGCTCATTTCCAAATCTTTGCTGGTACCTGTTTCTCTGTAGGTGAAAATTTTGTGCATTTCTATTAAACATGCAGTTCTTCAAATGCATCATTACTCCTATGTACTTTCAGTCACACGGCATCCCTTGCATGGGAAGCTTTGATTCTATTCCATCCATATCTCCTCATTAGTGACATTCAAATAAAAAAAAATTTCTCTTGATCCTAGTGTCTTTAATTCTAGGGAATTCTTTATGTTAGCAACTGTTGTACCCTCTCAAAACTTTCCCACTATGTGACATTGGCAAGCTACTTTTTGTCTTTGAAGTTCAATTTCTTAATTCATAAATACAGGATATAGTAGTGTATGCCTTCTATGGCCACTATATAGTATTATATGCGTTCTATGGCCACTATAATACTATTATTCAATGAGACTATGTATGAGATGTGTCTAGCACTGTACTTGCCTTGTAAATTCTCTAATTCTAGAATTATTATAAATCCACGAGTTATAATAAACCTCATAAAAGTTTATTATAATTATAATTAGAATATCATATGTGGTATTGTTTTGTAGGCTTTAACCTAAGACTTCTTACTCTACTTATAAGAAACTTAGCTTAATATTCATACTCAGTGTATCAGTCAAGTCTTGCAGCCATAATCTAAATATCTGACCACCTAACTTAGAGGAAAGAAGATTTATTTTCTTACAGGTTTGGGCTCAGTCCGTGTGAGGCTGGGGACTGCAGGTCTCAGGGCAAGGAGGTGGTGGGAGGCCAAGAGCACATGGGCTGTGTTCACATCACAGACGCCAGAAGCAAGAGAGTGAGCAGGGGGAGGAGGAAATCTTTATATAATCCCCAAGGCCGGGTTCCCCTGGGACCCACCTCTAGCCACACCCCACCAACCTGTCAAGTGCCACCCAGGTAAATCCATTACAATGAATTTATCCACTTCACAACCCTCATGACCCAATTACATCAGCTCCAAGCACCAATTTATGAGCTCTCCAAGGGGCCATTCTATATCTAACCATAACACTCAGCATTTATTGATTTTGTAGCAATGAATAAAAACTCGAGTGAGTATCTATTGAAGGAAAATAATAAATGTATTATTAATCTTTCATAACACGGAATGGGAGAAGATTTCGATGTGCAATTATGAAGGGGCTTCATCTGTTGAATTAAATTTCCTGCAATATTTAGAATAATGTTAAAATCTAAATGAATATTGTTCACCACTAAATGGCTAGCCATTAGTGATTAGATATTAAAATTAAGGCAATGCTAGACTAGCTACTCCTTAAATTGAAAGCTCAACAGGAATGGAAACTTTTATTTTTATTTATTTATTTATTTTTGCCCCAGAGTATTATCCTCTTGGAAGCAATATTACTTCATTGGATGTTCAGAGTAATTCTAGAAAAATGAAAAAAGTAGCCTGGGAAATATGGATTGAATGAAGTTGAATTGAGTAATGCCATTTTCTTTAATAAAGACTTTTCAGAACATTAATATAATACAAGGGTTTAAAACCCTCCAAAAGACAGATATTTAAAGCCAGGTATTCTGATAATTTATATATTATTTTACTAAAAATAACTTTTTCAGCCTGTTTATTCACATCAGAACACCAGCGTTAAGTACTGAAAATCCCTTCATCTGTTAGCACATTTTACTGGATAGCATGATGGCAGCTGTAAAATAAAATAGCTGTACATTTCAAAATCTATTTAAATAAACTAGTGCCTCAGTATTGGCTAAAATAATAAGTAAATACACACCATAACTCCCACAATCCAAAGGAAAATGTGGCATCATCACAGTTGAACCTGCCAAAGCCCATCTGAGAACTGGTTTGCAAATCTCAAAAGACTACAGGAATATGGCAGAGCTTGGAAAGACTCAGAGAATGAAGTCCTTAGAAACCGGATGACTAGTTTTGGGAAACAGTGCCCGTATGTTTTGAGTCCCTCCCATCCATGGGATGATCTGAGTGTATCCTTCCCACTGCTCATACCTTGGAGAAATGGCTTCATTTGTGGGACTACTAGGCGAGTTTTATATGCGCGTAGCTTGGAATTCAGCTGACTGTGAAGAGAGGTCTGACACATTTCCACAAAACCAAAGCATGAAAGACTGTAACTGACTAGCTGCTCTGACAGCATCCTGAAGATTCATCACTCCTGATAAAGGTTGTCATTCAGCATTTGTCAGGGCAAATGATGTTTGAATATGTTCAACCTCACCAACAGTGACAGAGGGAGGGAGGGAGAGAGAAAGGGAGGAAGGAAGGGAAGGAAAGTGAGAGAGAGAAAGACTATTTAAAATTCTACTCATCAGGGACTGATGATAAAGCAACTCAAGAGAATGGTACTAGGAGTCTTATATTTTTAAGTTTTGCAGTAGGAAGATTAAGCAATTTAGGTTTTAGATATGCACTCCGTTACATGAAGATAATGGCAATTTTCACCTAAAGGATCCACAGCAATGTCAGGAGAGAAACACTTTAGCTTTAAGCTGTGACCAGAAAGCAGCAGTAGATTACTAAATCTTAAACTAGTGAGGATGAGAGGAAAGTGTAAGCAGAGAAGGAGCAGGTCATTCACGTCCACTGTCTTTGGGCGGCCAGCTCAAAAGCAGGAAGAACGAAAAATCCAAATAGTTGGACATTTAATTGTTGGGAAAAATAATTTGAAAATTCTAAAATAACTGAAAAAGTTTTTATTATTTATCAATGACCAGAAAAGTCAATGAAAGTAAATTGAGATTTCTATCAACATAAAAGATCACACAAAGTTTACAATGAGAAAAAAAAAAACATAGAAAGAATGAAGTCAATTTCTATTACTATCCAATGAGTCCACTTGTCCCCTTGTTCAGTATACGAATTACATAATATTTAAAGTTTGCTAAAATTTTATATTCCCTCTAGTCCACTGTCACCATTTATCTAATGAGAATGCTAAGAGGCAGTGGGGATAAGCACTTCCCCCAAGTCACGTGGCTCTTAGTGGTGAGTTGAGTTTAGAAAACAAGTCTCAGAGGACATAGTCTATTGTGGCAATAAAGGATTTGCCATAGAAAAGCTTTATAATGACAACGTTCCAATTTAGCACAGATGATACTACTACTCTCTGCGTGGCACTTTTTTTACCTCATTCTTTAACTACATCTAATTAAAAAGTGAAAGCTTGAGAATTATTTTTTTTTTTTTTTTAGTTACAGAGGCCATTCTACAGAGAGGACCTCCAAGGTATCTCTGTTCATTGACAATTTCATTTTCATTTAAGTATAAAACCAGTTGTGATTCCAAGTAAGGGTAAACAGGATGGCATTGGAAACATTATAGGTAATAAACTAAATTTGGAGGTTAAAATTATCTTATTATGTATCCTTAGTCCATATTTAATATCATTTATACATTGCCATATGATTACAGCTACAATTGACTTGTTAAAAAAATCCACCATGATTTAGTAGATTTTATTTATCTCATCAGAATAAGTATTTAATAATTCTGCCTTTAGAATTTTTATTCTTATGACTGGAAGTACATTTCTTGTTTTTGCTGTTATCACTTTATTTTTCTTTTTTCTTTTAAATTTTTGTGGTGCTCAGGATTCAATGCAGGGCCTCACACATACTAGGCAAGCTCTCTACCACTCAGCTACATCCCCAGCCCTTTGTTGTTTTATTTTGTGTTTTGTCTTTGCTTTTTCTATGAAACCTTAAACCAAAAGAAGTCCCTCAAATTTGAAACACACCTTTGGCATGTAGCAATAAATAAAATGGTATTATGATCACTAAAAGTACTCGTTCCATTGCTGAATATAAGAAATCATAGACACAAAACTTCAGGGACCTCATTTAACCTTTGTCTCAAATTTTGTCTTCTATAAAATGAGAAAATTAAGCATAGTGGTAGGATAAAATTATCCTACCACAGAAGATTAAATGTGTATCTAGCATTTTTCTAGCACATATGAATATTTCTGTAATTATTTAAAAACATTATAATTATTACTCTTCTAACTGCTCTTATTATTAAACATTGAATGCATTTATTTCTATAAACCCTTTACTCACCGCTGAAAAATATTGTGTGCCTCTTCTTCTACAATTACATCTTTCCAGGGTGTTACCGTGTCACCATGACTCCTTGATCAGTTCTCTTCTTATTCTGTCTTTTGCCTAATGTTCTTACAATGCTCTCGCCACATATCGTAATTCTGTTGTCTTCCCTTACTTTGTCAAAAAATGAAGGCGTTTTTCATCATCAATTCTCCTTTAATGTGCCTTCCTCTAATTGAGCTTCAGGGACTATAATAATACCAAAACACTTCTCTTCATGTCACAAATTATCTTTTTCTTGCAGGCTTCTATCCTCCTTATTTATCTTTCTTGTTGACTCTAAAAAAAGTAATTTGCAATTTCTGTTGCTCCTAAATATTTTGAGAAAAATACTAGTAGAAAGTCAAGTGCTTCCAGGTACTCCAGTAAGGACATATACAGATGAAAAATATCTATATCTACAATGGGCATAGAGGCTAGAAGAGTGGTGTTGCATCAATTTTACTATAGAGTGATAAAAAAAAATTTTGCCAAGGCATAGAAAGTAAACTGGAATATGTAAAACATATTTCCCCTTGACCTATGGCTTGAAATATAAAAGAAAAGGTGAGAGAGGAGGTCATAAGACAGTATCTTTAGCAGAAGGGATCCATATTTTAGTTACTATCTTTTCTTTGTCTTCCACAAAGTTGTTGCCCCCTCTGAGTTAATCTATCAACTCTGTTGATGGGAACCAAATTCAAGCTACATCTGGATCACAAATCTAAAAGTGCATTCTTTATTCCTGTTGGATCTCTTTTATGCTTGTGCTGAAGACATTAGTGAAAGAAATTAATTTCTTGCATGAATTACAGTTTTTGTTTACATATATGCTTGATAAGAACCACTGTGACCAAGGGCCTTTTAAAATGAATTTTGCTTCTCTTAAGTTAATAAATACTCTAATCACATGCATCATATCTTGGCTTTCTTTCTTGTCTGTCCCCGAACTCTTCACTGCCAACAATGAATGCAATCTATACATTATGTTATGCCATTAAGAGATAGTCATTGAAATAAATCCTAACTAATGGTGTGGTCTTTCTCTATCATGGCAGAGAAATTTAGCTCAAAAGGTATTTGAACTTATGACTTACAGGCCTCTAAATGCGTAAGCAAATGGATGTGAATTGAATTGCAATAATCTCTACAAGTTAAATACCACCTCACTAATAGTTGGATATATAAGAATGAGATGATTTCTTATGTGTCTTTAGTTCTAGAAGAATTTTTTTTGTTTCTTCCCTTTACTTTATAGAAAGTATTTTTATTTCCATAGTCAGTATGAAATCAATCTTCTGCAATTATTACCACTTTTCACATAAAAGAGAATTTCATTTTTATTTTACATGTCATGACTTTCACAGTTTCCTGGTTTTCTAGATTAATAAAATGAAAAACTAAGTAGATTATAGAAAAATATAAAGGAGAAATAACATTCTCTGGCACACACTTCTGTTTGCATCCATTATTCCTTTTTTGTTACACATATTCTAGTATTTTTCCAATTTTAATATGAATAGAATGAACTTTGAAAAAAAATCACAGAAGACAAACATTTTGTGTATGTTTTTATGAGACTCTATTGAGAGCAGCAAGGAGAACAGTTGCAAACTTGACATTGAGATTGATTATAATCATTATTGCTTCACATAAAGTGGATTTAGCCTAAAAAATACAGCAGAGGGACTTTGAGAACTGTTGCTTAAAATGAGATGAGAGTCTGAATTGTGCTAATACAAATAAAGGAGTCTTGACAGGAATATCTTCAGATTGAATGGACAAATCATTGGTATTCTCTGGAAGATAAGTGACTGTGTTAATTACCAACTCAAAGCAATAGCATTTGGGGTAAATTACAAAGTTTATAGCTGAATGTAGAACTTTAATTTATAAATGAACATAAGGCAAGGAAAACAATTGTGAACTTGGAAACTGGTTAATTTTAATGTAGCCACAGGATAAATCAACATGAAGAATAAGTAAATGTAGTAGAAAATGAATTGTGTTCAACTATTTCAATCCATCAAATGTAAAAGTACAAGTAAATGTGTGAACATTTTTACCAGTACAAAACTTTAGGGATATTTACCACTTTCAGTGAAATGGTTTCTTAAGGATAACAGAATTCATCAGTATTATAGGAATTGCATATATTCCTTGGCCCTACCTCAGCCTTACTCAATCAAAATCAGCAATATTTTTGTAAGAATTTTATTTATTTTTTTGCTCAGGTTTTTAAATATGTATATACTGTTGTTTGAGAATCTGGCTCAAAAGTATAGAAGTTTCTTTAATTTTTTTCCCAGTGCTGGGGATCAAAGCCAGGGGCCTGTGTGTGCTAAGGGAGTAAGTACTCTACCATTGGATTGGACTATATCCATAGCCCAAGGATAGAAGTTTCTATATTTAGTTGCCCTTTATTATCATCAAGCTCATGTGTAAACTAGGAGGATTTGCATTGAAAGTCATCATAACAGAAACTTTAAAGAGGAAGAAAAAAATCCTCACACAATATACCAACTTTATATCTATCATATAGCCTTCAGTTTAAAAATATGTTGTGACAAAAGAAGAGAAACTAAATTTTAATTGATTCTTTCAACTGCTTATCAAAACAAATATTGAGACCTATAAAAAAGTAATGTCCTAAATGCTGGAAATACAAAACAACAAAAATATAGATAAAAATATCTTTTCTCAAAACAGCATCAACATTTAGTTCTATGATCTACTAAGAGTAGTAACAGAATAAGTAAACTGTATGCCATGCAGTGAATAATATCTGATATAATTCATTTTTTAAAAATGTTATCGAATTTTCCACTGCAGACATTTTCTTTCAGCAATTTGAAGATATTTACTCTCTTATGATCAGGTTTCCAGGGTCTCTTTGAAAATCCCTTGTTTGAAAACCCTTTGTTGCTTTAAAGTATCTCTCTTCTGGCTGATTTTATACGTTTTCTCTTTGTCTTTGAGTTTTCAACATTTGTATTACAATAGTTATGTATGTGATTTGTCTTGGTGTGTGTGTGTGTGTGTGTGTGTGTGTGTGTGTAGTTAGAGTTCATACAACATTGTGGTTTTTGGTTTGAAGTCTTTTGTTGGTTTTGAATTTTGCTGTCAAGCAGTGTCTTTTTAAATATTTTCTATTCATCTCTCTATATCTCATTTCTCAATCACAAGTTACATTTATCTTATAGTTTTAAACAATTTCCTGTTACTGCTATTCTCTTGTGCATTTTCTAGCCCATTTTCTCTCTGTGCCGTAAATTGGATATTTTTTTATTTCCTATTTTCCCAAATCACCAATGTTCCTTCATGTGTGTGTGTGTAAGGACATATCCACTTCACAGTATGTCTTTATTTTTTTATTTTTTTTTTATTTTTTTTTTTTTTCAATTTATCATTGAATTTTAATCAAATTTTATATGAACTGTCTCCATTTGACATTGAAAAAAAACTATTCTTTTTGGGCATTTAATCAAACATGGATTACATAAGGGCTCATTTTCAAAGAACAGATCCATGAAGTGAGAATCCTTGAAACTGTACTTGATTTTAAGTTAAATGGCTGGTTATTCCTAACAAGAATAGTAGGGTTTTTTTTTTTTTTTTTCCTTTCACAGTTTTTTTTTTTTTAACGTGCTTTTATTGGTGCATTGGAGTCTTACATTGCAATGAATATCTATTTGATCACAGTATGTTTTTAAATACAAGCTCTCAAATGAATTTTTTGCCTTATAATGTATTTTCTGTAACATATTTTAATATTTGTTTCTAAATAACTTCTGTAACTCCAATATCTAGATAATTTTGAATGTTCTTCAATGTATAAATATTATTTCTTTTTCCCTGCCTCTCTATCTCTGTATCTCTCTCTGGTGGTATGTACACATGCACACATGTATAATATTATATCAGCGAGGAATTAATTTTCTTTCATCAGGAAATGATATATACAGAGATCCTCTAAACTCATTTGAATATGACCTATTTATTTATTTATTTATTTTTGTGATACTGAGGATTGAACCTTAATTGAACCTTAAGGATGGAGAGAAACGACTCCTAGAACTTGAGCTTGTCTATTTGTAGGGGTCTAAAATGTGGGAGATGGAAGATGGGTTTTTTGTTAGGAGAGATTTGGGCAATAACATTTTCTTGATTTTTTAAAAATATTTTCTTCTCTAGTGGTGTCCTGGATGGCCCCTCCATCAGAGTATCCTCAATGTGTTTGTAAAGTGAAGCCGGCCTTTTGACCTCTTCAGACTTTACACCTGGAGCGATCAGGTAAAGTGATTTTCGCAGTACAAAGGACCTGCTGTCGGAATGGTGCAGGTGAAAACAGATACTTGCATTTTGGGGGCGTCTCACCTTGATAACATGTAGCTGGTATTAGAGTGTAAAATTTGAAGCTGCTACTGCTGAAACATGAACAGGAGGGAGTGCCATATGATTTATTGATGAGGGATAGGAGAACAAAATTGAGGAGGATAGAGAAAGATGTGAAAGATTGAAGGCTTAATTTTTTTGGTTGCATCTGTATGCTTGATTTAGAACAGAGGTAAGAAGGCAGTTTTGGCTCAGAAGGAAGTAAAAGTATTCAACCCAGGCCAGATTAACCAGAACTACCACGTTTTTATCTGACATGGGAAGTGGGGGCAGGGGATGGAATATAAATTATAAAGAAGGTAAGGCAGAATGAGAAGAAGCAGAGTTGTGTAGGAGTATAGTCTTGGAAAGTGCCCTGGAGCCATGCTTCATGGAGAAAGTGTAGGACTTGTTCAGAGGTGTGGAGAGGGTTACAAGGAAAGCATGCAAGCTCCTGAGAGAAATCTATAAGGAACCTGGAGGATTCTTGTTGAGAGGAGGACATGTATTAGGGTGGATTTTCAACTCAGGTTTGTCTTCCTCTGGTGTGGGAGTGAGAAGACATTTTTCCAGATGTTTGGTAATTTTTATTAGTAAGGATCCTGGAGAGGGAGAAGGAGGGGGGAGAATGGAGTTTTATAGACATGGCTTCTGATTCTGGTAGATCTGGCAGTCGTTTGAGAGTATCTGTTTGAGAGTGGATAAATGATACCAGGAAGGGAGTCCCTTTAATTTGACTGCTGTTGGAGTGGTCAAGATAATCTGGTAGGATCCCTCCCATTTGGGGCAAAGTGTCTTAGGAGAAGATTGGAGATGCACCCGGTCTCCTGGTTGTAGGGAGGAGTAAGTATAAGGAGAAGGCTGGGAAAGATTGGAATCTAAATTTTTCCATAACACAGACCGTAGAGAGTGTAGGAGGGGACTGAGTAAGGATGGAGGTATGGAAGAAGTTTGGATGGGTTTGGGTGTGCAAAGAGCAGCAAGTCTACCATAGACTAATTCAAAAGGGCTTACCATGAGGGGTTTCCAGGGAAGTGTTCTTAGTTTTAGGAGGGCTCGAGGAAGGAGAGTGATCCAGTCAGTTTGATTTTGTTGAGAGAGCTTGGTTAGGGTGTTTTTTTTTTGTTTTTTTTTTTAGTATTCTGTTCATTCTCTCAACTTTTCCTGATGACTGCGGTCTCTAAGGGATGTGAAAATGCCAGGTTATTCCCAGAGTCTTGGTGAGAGTTTCAGTGATTTCTGAAGTAACCTTGAATCCATTATCTGACTGGATCGAATGAGGTATGCCAAATCAGGGTATTAGAGGTGAGGCAGTGAGTGACAGTTGAGGCTCTTTTGTTCTTGGTTGGAGAGGCCTCAACTCATCCTGAAAAGGTGTCTACCAAGACTAAGAGGTGTTTTATTTTTTGTACTGAGGGCATGTGGGTGAAGTCTATTTGCCAGTCCTTCCCAGGAAGGTGTTTCCAGGCTTGGTGAGTAGGGATGGGTGGGGGTCTTAAGTTAGATGAGGTTGAGGATTGTTGACAGATACTGCAATGTTGAATAACTTCCTTTATCTGCTGTCTTATTTTGCGTGTGATATATAGTTGGGGTTTGAGTAGTCTTTGAATAAGGTAGGAGCTGGCATGGAAAAGATTATGTAAATTGGAAAGGAAGTAGTTCTGAGATTGTTTTGGGAAGATCAGTTTTCCCTGTATGTATCAGTAGGGCTTTTGGAAGTCGGCTCCTAGAGCTTTGGTTGACTCGTCATGATCATGATACCCTTCAATAATAGCATATCTAGCTGCAAGTGGGTTATCTAGCTGCAAGTGGGTCCTCTGATGTGATTCCTTCAACAAACCAGTCAGGTGCTCCCAAAATGTGGGTGGTGGTTATATGGTAGAAGGTGGTCAAAGGGAAATTGATTATTTCTGAACAACTATGCTGATCATTATCTTTTGGGTGACAAGGGGGTTACAGACTAGCAGGGTTTAAAGGGGGGGGTCTTGTAAAGGAAGCCTCTGCCTAGAGAAGGGTGGAATGAAGAGTTTGCAGGCGAGAATCTGAAAGAGTGTTGAGGGCTTTGTGACTAAGCATATCAGGCAGGTTGTGAGAGGAAAGTACCAGAAGGGGATGGTGGAAAGTTAGCTTGAGAGCCTCTGAGGTTAGTAGAGTGACAGAAGCTAGAACCTTTAGGCAGAGTGGTCATGCCTGATATATAGGGTCTAATTGTTTGAATAGGTAAGCAACAAGACCTAAAAGGCCTCCAGCCAGTTGAGCCAGGAGCCCTGAGGCCTGTTTTTTATACTATGTAGGTACAGAAAAAAGGGCTTGATTTGATTTGTCAGCCCCAAGGTGGGTACCTGGCTCAAGGCCTGCTTTAGATCATTAAAGGATCTAGATAGGTCAGCAGTGGGGGAAATAGGATTGGTAAGGTCTCCTTTTGCTGATTCATAGAGGGGTCTGGCCATTATAAAAGTAAAATTAGGTATCCAGGATCTAAAATACCCAGTAAGGCCCAGGAAAGAGTGAAAGCCCTGTTTAGTGTCTGGAAAAGGAACAGAAAGAATGTCCTTTTTCCAGGATAAAGGGATCTTCTTTGATATGGGAGTGATGATTAGGCCAAGATATGTGGCCCTCTGAGTGATGAATTGAGCTTTCTTATGAAACCCAATATCCACGGGTAGCCAGGGAATTTAGCAACTGGACAGTATGAGTTATACAGTCTTGCTGGGTTGGACTACACAGCAGTACATCATCAGCACTCTGAAGGACAGTGCTAGGACTTAGGTGGAGTTTTTTTTTTAAAGTCTGATTGAATAGCTTGACGAAAGAAGTGGGGGCTAACCTGGGAACCCTGAGGGAGGACAGCCCATGTAATTTGCTTGTGTGTCTGGTGTCAGGATCAGTCCATGTAAAGGCAAATAGTTGTTGTGGGGCTGGGTGCAGGGGAATGGTAAAGACAACATTTTTAGATCTAGTACTGAGAAGAAGGTGGTTGATGGAGGGATGTGGGATAAAAGAGTATAGGGATTTGGTACTACAGGGTGGGTGGGGATAATTGCTTCATTGAGGCATCGGATGTCTTGTACTAAGCGAAAGGAGCCATTGGGTTTTTTGACAGAAAAAATAGGGGTGTAGTGTGTGGGGGATCAGTAGGAATTAAAAGATGGGCAGATAGAAAGCAGGAAATAATAGGTTGGAGTCCTCAAAGGCTGTTTGGGCTCAAAGGGTATTGGGGAATTGTGATAGAGCAAGAAGGATCTCTTAGTGAGATTTTTATGGGTGGATGGTGGGTGGCTATTTTGGGAGATTTTGTGTCCCATATGACTGGGTCTATTTAGGCATAAATATTTTGTGAAATGTTATCATTTAATTGGTGGCGTGGGGTGGATAGGTATAAAATAAGATAAGGATGACTTTCCGTAAAGCTGTCAAGTTGTATGTATGTTCCTAATTTGTGAAGTAGATCTCTGCCCATAAGGGGCGTGGGGCATTGTGGAATAACCAGAAAGGAGTGGAGAAGGGGAAGTTTTTCCAAAATGGCCAAACAGAGGAAGGTTTTTCAGAGAGTCCTTTTGTGCCAATGAGCGAGATGGAGGAAGGGAGCACAGGTCCAGAGAACTCAGTTAAAACAGATAGACTCGCCCCAGTGTCCAGAAGAAAGGAGACAATCTTATCCGACACTGTCCCTTTTACCCGGAGGTTCCCTGGGCTCACTGGTGGTGGGGGCAATGGACTCTGGGCCCTGTCAATCAGCAGATGATAAGGCTATTAGAGAAGAGAGTTCCTGAGGGGGCAGTCTAGGGGCTTGAGGGTGGGATAGACTTGAACAAGGAGGGTGTCCTAGCTGAGGACATTCTGAATTTCTGAATTCCAGTGGCCTCATTGCCCACAGATTGGACAGGGCCTTTTTGGAGGCTGTGGGTCTAGGCACCCTTTAGTTCAACGTCCGCCCTTGCCACAACAGAGACAATTACGGGAGGGGGCACGCTTTTCCTGTCTCTGGATAATGGAGGCAAGTATTTGATATTTTTGACATAAATGTTTTTCTCTCTTTTTTTTTTTTGTTTCTCAAAAGGCAGCATTTAGGAAGTTCCTAGAAACTGTTTGAGGACCCTCATTCATCTGTTGTAACTTTTTTCGTATGTCGGGGGTGGATTGAGAGATAAATGCAAGTGTAAAAAAGATGGGATCTATTTTTGTATATTTTGTCATGGCCTCTCTGAGCCAGAACAGAAAAAGGTCAGGGTTTTTGTCATGCCCCTGGGGTACCTCCCTCAGTTTATCATAATTTACTGCTTTGTGGGGATTTTTATTCACACCTGCCAGGAGGCAGGAGAGCATGTGTTTTCTGCTGTTAAGGGAATTATCTCCCTGCTAGTAGGTCCAGCCTGGGTCAGTTGTGGGAATGGCCTCAGTGCCCACTGGGTAGGTTCCAGGGGCCAGGCTCATCCACATGGGCCTCTGCAGCTCGCCAGATGAGCTACTTTTCTTCAGGATTTAAAGTAGAGGTAAAGATGATATAAATACCATGCCAGGGCAAATTATATTGTTGTGTCACTTGAAGGAAACCCTGGCCAATTTTAGCGGGGACCTCAGAGAAAGATCCTTGTCGCTCTTCCACCTGGGCAAGGTCAGACAGAGGAAAGGGCACATGGACGCGGATGATTCCCTGAGGGCCCGTGACCTCCTGTACGGACAAGATGGCGTGAGAACGAGTGTGGGGTGAGGATAAAGGAGGAGGGCTTTGGGCGGTCATGAAAGGAGGATTAGGCAGAGGAGGAGGAGAATTAGGGGAAGCTGGAGAGGATATGGGAGATGAGTGTGAAGATGAATTAGGAGACAGAGAGTCTCCAAGGGACAGTTCGTGGGGTATAGCAAAGATGGGGTGGTGGTTGGGTAAGGTGGAGGCTCGTCAGCTGGATTAAAAGGATCATGAGAGATTTATTTTCTGGGAAGGTTAGCATCGAGGAGGAGGGCTTGGCAGGGAGAGCAATCTCTACAGAGGAAGGTCCAAAAGAGGAGAAGAAAGAAAGCTTGAATAGAAGGGAATTCCTGCCATTTGCTGTTCTGGATAATGAAATTATCTAAGTCTTGCAGGATTTGGGGTCAAATGTGCCATTTTTAGTCACTGGCTTTTGTTGTCTAATTTATATTGTAGCCAGACTGTGTTACAATAAAAAATGAAGGCATTTAGGTTTTAAATCCCCCTTTAGTCCCAAAGTGGACAGATGTTTTAGGAGGCATGCCACTGGGAATTCGGGGAGAATATAAGAAATTTGGGAACTTATGGGACCAGTAAGACACAGTGCCAGAGGGCAGACGTGATGTTCACAAGGTATCCAAGTGAGGGCAGCAGTAGCCCGGACCACCCCATAAGTGGATGGGGGGAGGGGCCATACACAGAAAGTCAGGCATCCCTGGCTTTTCTATTTCTGGTGGAGGGGCGGAACTCCAGAGCCTCTGGGGTACCTCAGGAGGTGGGCAGAGGCAGGACTTACCAAACCTGAATCTGTGACCGGTATTGGGCAACTATAACCAGATCAGCAAATGACCTCTCAGAGCTGGAGCCCTGTGAAGGAGTGAAAAGAGGAAAGGTTGGGTTTGTGCAGGCCACGCAGAGCACCTGAACAGGCAGTTGGAGAGTGAGCCTCGTCCCCGGAGTTTTGGAGAACTCACTGAAGAGTACACTCAGTCTGAGTTTCGCAATCCTACCGGGGCTTTGTCTCACTCGCATGCAATATCTTTGGCCCTACTCAGGAAGAAAGGAATGAGGCCGATCGGAACACACTGATGGACAGTTGGAGGGAGAGCCTTAACCCAGGAGTTTTAGGTAACCTCCTGAAAGGTAGCCTCAGCCAGGGTCCCCACAATCCTGCCTGGGTCTCGTCTCACTCTGACATGATCTGTGGCCGCATAAGAGGCAAAAGAAAAATGGCCCTGGTCTGTTGGAGGGTGGCTTGCAGAAAACTCTCAGGGTCTGGGAGTTAGCTCGGGACTGCTGCCCGCTGCTTCTCAGATTGGGAGAGACACCTGGCCACCAATTCCCTCCTGGGTTTCAGTACGAAATGTTAAAAAATGCGAAGAGACACAGATCAATAGCAAAGAACAGCCTTTATTTGGGGAAAAGCCAGGTAGGGGGCAACGTACCGGGTAGAGAACCCCGAGGATCAGAACCCCATCCTTTACACACTCGGGGCTCATTTTATGGGGTTAGGAGTGGGGTAGAGCTATGCGAGCAGTGGTGTCAGCTGATGATTGGTGAGTTTGTGATCGGGCCATATTTGATAAAAAAAAATCCTTGTCTGGGAGTCCAGGTGATGGTTAGAGGCATTTCTTTCCTTTTGTGGTTGTTTCTTCTGCTTCGTGTTGTTTCTTGAGTTCTGGGTTCCCAGTGGCCTTTGGCTCAAGTCCACAGTGTCTACAGCATATCCTTCTTGAATCCTCAACTTAAACTCAGGATAGTGTCCCAGCTTCTCCTTGAATTCCAATTTTTGTTTTTCCAACATTATGAAGACCAAGGTTTTGGTCTCACTTCTCTGCTTAGTTTTTCTAATTCTTACTCCAGAGAAACACTGATTATGTGTTAGCAAGTGCTTTGCTAGTTTCATATCTTCATGTAAAAAATTACCACAAACTAGAGACTTAAAACATCACATACAGCTGGGGCATGGTGGCACACAATTGTAATCCCAGTAATTGGGAGTCTGAGACAAGAGGATCACAGGTTTGTGGCCAGCCTCAGCAACTTAGTGAGGCCTTCTGCAACTTAGTGAGACCCTGTTTCAAAATAAAAGAATAAAATTGGGTCAGGGATGTAGTTCAGAGGTAGAATGCCCCTGGGTTCAATCCCCAGTACCATAAAAAAAATCAGACACTTATAGACTCCCCAGTTCAGGAGTCAAGGCATAGTTAGGTTGTTTCTCTGCTCAGAGTCTCACAAGCAGCGTTTAAGTGTTGGGCATACGGTGTTCTCATCTGGAGGTTTAGTGGGGAAGACTTCACTTCCAAACTCATTCAAGTTGTTGGAAGAATTCATTGCCTTGTGTCGATATGTCTGAATTTTTCTGACTGTCAGCTATTTGGGCCTAAAGGATGCTTTGTAGCTTTCAACAGTTCCTTTCCCTGGGGGATTCTCCAACTTGACTATTGACTTCCTTGAGATAACAAAATTAAATATGGCCACCCAATATAATTCTCTTTCTATTTCCGCTAATCAACTCATTCTCATTTGGAACCTTAATTGTATATGCAAATTCCTTCACCTGTACCATATTCCATTGGTTAGAAGGGAGTTTCACATCTCACTCAAAGGGAAGGGGTTATTCGGAATGGAAGCAGTAGGCTGTGTAGGTCATGGGGACCACCCTAGAGTCTACCCTCTAAGATGACTGGTAGGAAATTGCTCCTAGTGATACATTAGGAACTGAATTGCCTATATTTAAGATATTGCATTTTCAATATATGACTCTATGTGGAGGTCCTCAATTAAGGTTTGTGTCTTCTCAACCTAGCGATACTTATGCAAGTGCTAGTCTGATACTTTTTTCTTTGAATTTTGACCTATAAAATGAGTTGACAAATATCGCAGGAAAGAAAAAAAATCTTTCTTCTTACCCCTCTCAAATCTTGTTGCCTTGGTTATTTTTTATACCTTCAAATAGTTTTTTTTCTTATTTTGTCTGATCATGTTATTTCTGTAGTTTTTATAGTTATTCCCAGAGGGAATATTTCACCTAACATTAGCTGCTTCATCAAAGGTAGAAGTGGAAGTTTGATTATACATAATTAGTTTAATATTTTGCAAAATTCAATTCTTTCTTCTTTGAAATTAGATTTCTTTGACTTTATATAATACAATTCATAGAGTATAACTTGGGGAAATTATTATTATTATTGTCCATAAGCCTTTTATGTAACTCCATTGATTCAGACGGATGACTTGTGAATGTCAGTGTTTTAGTTTTCTAAGGAAAGAAAGAAAACAGAATTAAATTAAAAAGTTTTTTACATAAATCTTCTCCCTCCTCCCTGCACACTTTTAAAATCTACAAAATAACTTTGTTGCCATCAGTGCTAGTGACAATGGGATCTTCTATGAAAACCTTAATCACCCTGTAATCTCCATTAATCTTTTCCCCATCAATCTTTGAGGGGAAAATAGATAATTTCTCAATCATAATAAAGGGAAGCATCAAATCACATTGTTACCCCTCAGCCCTTCCAGTAAAAATTTGTGGATTTTCTACTGGGTGCCATCTATATTTTTTGCCCATGGCAAGATGAAATGCCTCATTCAATAACCTGAGGAAGCCAGGTACTGAAACAGAAAATTTTACTTTTAAGGTTGAAATGTCTCTACATTGGGGTAATTTGTCAGTAAATATGTATGAAAACACCTCGCTTCCTTTAAAAATTGTAGGATTCAATTAAATGAAACTTATGACATTATTTATGTGTAACAATATCATTGGAAAAAGAATAGTGAAAAAGAGCAGTAGAGAAAAATTATTATATTCCAATGTTTGAAGTTATTCTAACATTTGAAATTTCTCTCCCTTTTCTATACATTGAGATGATTATACCAACATCAAACACATGATTATTGAGAATACAAATTATTACTATAAAATATGTATGTGGCATATTGTAAGTTATAGATCTATTTTCATCCCTCTCTTCCCTGATAGTTCTTCAATATGTTTTTGTTTCATCCATCGAAGAAAATAATTATCAAATCCATATTTTCTCAAGGGAGAGTAGGACTGCAGTGAGGTAGAAATCAGAAAGCAAATATCCATAGATTTGTTTTCCAAAAGCTTAAATTATCCCAAATATAAAGGACTCAGCGGCTTAAGCAAAGTTGTGAGGAGAAATAGAAGGAAGAAGCATTTTCCCTCAATAATGGAGGAAAGATTCTCAGATCTAGGGTACAGGTAGTGAGGAGAGATGAATGCTCACTGGAGTAGGAGAGGAACTCTCCACCATGATTGCTCACAGAGCCACTGGGGTGGCAGTGCAACCCTAGAGATATTGGCAGGCCTGGGAGTTAAGGGGACCTTCTCAGGATAGACCTGGTGAAGGAATGGTTGCATGACATGTCTAGACAAACTAATTGGTAGAGAGTTCAATCTTCATCCCTAGGAAGTTAAAAACTTGCTAGGGGAATAGCAGCTGCCGAATGCTTGTGAGGCCACAGTACTTAAACTGTATCTGATATATTGGGCTATAAGAAAATTTTTTTAAAAAAATCATATTTTTGCACACATAAGTGTCCCCTGATATTCTCACCTTTAGTAGCAATAACAATAAACCCTAATATTATAGTGCATTCCAAACAAATAGAAAGTGTGAATATTCCTGGATCTATTAAAGTAATTGAAATTGTGCTTAAAAGCTTCCCTGTAGCGACAGGCCTTCACACTTAGGGGCTTCATTGGTGAATTTGAACAAATAATTAATGAAGAAATCATTTAAACTTTAGAAAACTCTCAGAGAGGAATAAGGAAGGTTTATTTCCATATTTCATTTTATGAAACCAGTGTCTCCATATAACAAAACAAAAGTTAGCCAAATATTTACATGAGAAGAAACTAAACACCAATATTTCTCATATATATAAACCTAAGAAACTTTAAATTCTTTTACTAAACAGAAATAAAACAATATATGAAAATATATTATACACTATGCCCAGGTAGTGTTCATCTCAGGAATTAAAGAAAAAGAAAAAACCCTTTAGCTAAAATACAGTAATTAAATACTGAATTCTTTCTCTTTAAGATTAAATTCATAGAAAAGGAATCCTGTTCTCCATTCTGTTCAAGATTGTACTAGGGTCCCAGGCAATAAACATCCTACAAATTGAAAAAATAAATAGAATACCTTCTTTTGTAATATGACATATTACAAAAAGAAGCCCAGGAAATATACAAAAATAATGTCCACAGCAACAGCTGAAATAAAAATAATAATTCTTTATTGGCTCATGATAATTTGTATTTTAAAATTGTAATCTAAACGTTTCTCAGGGATAAATACTATCAGGAGATATTTATTTTGAGCCTTATCAAAAACACAGGTATTAGAAAAATGATACTGTTGGATATTCCTTACTGAGATGGTGAAGGTCATTTCTCTCTAAATTCAGAGAAACAAAGAGACTAGGCATAGAGGTCAGTTTCATTTTCATGATTTCATTTTGGCCTGTTATACACAAGTTAACTGAAAAAAGAGTTGGTTTATTTTAATCCATATTTTAATCCATAAAAAGGGCAGTACTCCATGATATATAAAGAGCTCATATAAAATGAGCAAAAAAAAACCCAATAGTTCAATGAAAATATGGTTATAGGCACTCAGCTGTATTAAAAAATGTGGAGATAGAGACTGCTGCAAAATCTAGCACTTCAACATGTGATTGGGTTGTCAGGTCACTAGAGTCCCCAACTTCTTTCTGACAGTGGGAAGAAGAGAACATTTAGAGGATTAAGTATAGAAGGTTTGTATCACTCAGGCCTAGAAACAGCATATACCATTTCTGTTCAAATCCATCAACCACGACCTGGTCATATGGTCAGGGCAGTGCAGTCTAGTCATTGGTCCAGGAAAAATATAATGATTTTTAGAGAAAAATATCAGTCTGGCATATCAGTTTATAAGAATCCATACAATAATTAAGGTAGGTAAATATATTACAGTGATATTTAATCATTAAAATAGCAGATTAGATAAATGTAAGTTAAATTATAAACAAGATTATCTTGAAGGAGAGAGAGAAGGGAAAAGGATATGGCAAATTTCATAAAATATATCCATACTTTTTCATTAGTTGTTCCAATGAGCACATTTCATTGTATTTTAGATTATAAAAAGCCTAGGAAATTATTTTCCAGACACTATAATGATCATCTAGAATTTGAAATAATCACTTGATCTTTATTACATCTATTTTTAAAAAAAAAAAAAGCTTTTCTGTGATGATATATTTCTGTTCAGATACTAAGACTTCTCATTTTCACAACTTGTCATCAAATATGATATTGAGAAGAAATGCAGAAAATAAAGCGGATAATGATTTGGTGAATTCTATGAAAAATTCTAAACATGAAACAATTCTGATTCCAATTCTATAAACATGTATTTAATATCTTGCAGACCATTGTTTAAGTAAGAAAAATCATGTGAAACAGTGTACTAGTTTCACCATTGTCAAAGTTAAAAGAAATTTACACTTTGGCCAAGTCCATCTACATTAAAAACAATAAAATAAGACAAACTAAATGAGACTTACCTGATATATGTCAGCTATAACTCATTAGTTTTCCTCATTGTAGTATCAAGTGCTTGAATTTCTGGCTTAGCACCCTAGTTGGAGACATTTCTAGGCATTGATATATCTAGTTTTTTTTTTTAAGTTGTTTGCTACTTTCTTTTAGCCCATATGTAGGGTTGGTTAATTTTGCAGGCTGTCATTTAAAGTAATTTCTTCCCTTGGGTGTGTTTATAAATTGACATTTATTGCTTTGAAATGACTTTAAGTGTGCCAGGAATCCTTTAAGTTGGCAATTTTCCTTGAAGAAAATTGTTTGGAAATATTTACCAACAAGCACATAGATTCATAGAAGGGTCCTTAGAGAACAGCAACTTCAAACTTTCATTTCACCAATAAGAAATTTGAATGATCATTTACTAAATTGTACATATTTAAGTAATACTGGATTCTCGTCCAAATCTAGACCCCAAATTATATTTAGAGCCCAGAGCTACATCTAACCCACTGATTTTTCCATACTTGTATACATCCTCTCTAATACTTATCATGGTATTCTCTACAATATTGTGGTAAACTTTAATATTTCCATATTTGGAAGACAGTTTTGGATTCTAACTTAAGTTTCTATGTTAATTTTTGATAAAGTACTTGTGCTCATTATGCATAAAGTTCATATTTATGTCCCAACACCTTAGTTGTGTAGATGTCCTGAGATGACAGTGTTTGGTAAAATGTAGAGCTAGTGAATTAGCCAACTTGAAAATATCTTTTTGTTATAAATACTTAAAAAGATGCATCCTGGGCATGGAATTGTTACACCTCTGGGCAGTGTGTATCAGGACTTGTAATCGGGCTAGTAGCAGAGGGGCAAAAGGAAGTATACAGGGAGAGATGGGTGCAAGTTTTTCTCAGATTTACATTTTTATGTGAGCCATTGGTATGTGTGTCTCTTCTGTGCTGTGATATAGTAATACCTTAATTCACTGGGAACACACTTTCATGCTAATAATTTAGTACTACAAATCTGAAAACTCTCTTAGAAACATGCTTGGTATACTCTGTTGCTTTTTGTCTCATTTTAAATCAAGCATTAAGGGAATGCAGTACTTTAATTGTAACTCTGCCAATACATCTATCTATTAACCTGTTACTGTTTCTTTCTGCAATGAAATTTTTGTCTCCAAGAAAGGCAGGATTATAATTTTTTTCTAATAGATAGAGTTTGTATAATACACTCCTGGTTATCAAAATACTCGTGTAGCTTTGGTATTTTGAAATGGTGAATATTCATGATGTGTGCAAAAGCATGATACACACTACAGTCTCCATCACACAAATGGGACACAACGTTGTGTATGTATACACAGGGAAGGTCACGTCTAACTAAGCTGCTTGCAACTGCGTGAATTTGTTCTTTGCTTCTTGTGTTTTGGTTTCCTGTAATGTACATGTTAACTTTGGAAGATAAAGGTTATTTTATAAACTTAGAAAAAAAGAACATAAAAATAGCAGAAAATTGGAACTGAAACAATTTAGAGACCTTTGAAAAATTAAGTTCTTATTGAGTTAGTCATTTAACATATTGCAGGCATTTCTACTTATACAATATATAAGATAGTTCTATTGTGGAGTATGGTAAACATATATATATCATATATATCATAGATATTAATATGTATGTATGCATATTAAATTATGTAATGAAAACTAATTATTTGATTATAGATCTAACAGAACATTAACAAAAACAATAGCAATAGGAAAAGAACCAAAGATCAGTAAATTTGGGGCATAATGCAAGAACAATTTTGATTCAATTGCAAATTTTCATACATATTTCCTGAATAAATAATATGCAATCCTATTAAATTTTATTATACTTTTAGTGGTCAGGTCTTTTGAATTATGTAGTCAAAAATAGTTATTTGTTATAGAGAATAGGAATACTACATTTGTTTCCAGACATACTCTCAATGAATTACCAATTCTTTATTCATGTACCAATTTGTATCAAAATAGTTTTATCATTTTATCACTTTCAGAAGATATACAGTTAGTGATAGAATATGTGTTTGTGGACGTGAGTGAAGTTTTCCAGCTAAATTCCTAGGTTCTCTGACATTTGACAGCAAATACTTAGATTCGACATTTCAGTCCATTTGGATGGTAAACTTCTATGGACACCTTATTTATTTATCTATCTATTTATTTATTTATAAATAAATAAATTATAAATGTATTTATAAATAAATAAATTATAAATTTATTTAATTATAAATTTATTTATAAATAAATAAATTATAAATTTATTTATAAATAAATAAATTATAAATTTATTTAATTATAAATTTATTTATAAATAAATAAATTATAAATTTATTTATAAATAAATAAAATAAATAAAATTTCTATGGAAACCTTATTTATTTATCTATTTATCTATTTATTTATTTATTTATGTATACAAAATTTTGATTTTTAGCAAAATGCACGTTGTTTAAGACATAGTTTTCATAGGATTTAACTAACAATGACATATAAGTAAATTAATTAATTAAATAAGACATTGCAATGTTGAAATGTAGAATTAAGAATTTGACTACAGAGAAGATGACATTATGTTGTCCATTAACACTGGAATTTTTCTGATAAAATGGAGGGCCTAAAGAATTTGAAAAATAAGTAAACAAATTTTCATAGTGTCTGATTTACTTAGAAAGGCAAAAAAAATCTTGAAAAACTACGACAATTATATTTCTAGCTGAACACTGAATAATGGAATGAATGTACATGTGAATCCTCAATCCTTTTGTTACAAATAATCAGTTCTATTACAGTGACTTCAATCCATAATGACAATTCACAAGGCTGCTTTTATTTCTCCGAGCAAAAATTTGCTGCACACATTAAGGTTGTGACCCCAATCAAATGGAGCTATCATCAGTATAGAGTCTTGAAATAGATTAGGCTTTGTGAGTGAAAACATCAAAAGTAAAATAAAGAATTTAAGTTTCAAAACAACTCAAAACAAAACACCACATGCATGCTTATGTTATATGACTTTCCTTTGTAAAACTCATTAGTCTTTATGGAAAAATGACCTCATGAAATAGAGACAAAGGTGACTCACGCAGCTGAGCATCTGTAGCAGGCCAGCCTTCAGCCATGGTTTTAAATGAGGGCCTCTTGAGCCAGGACATGATTTTCTTAAGTGCTCGAAACAGCACCTTGATTTGAAGGTGACCTAGGAAAAGACACCCCATAAAGAGTTCTGTTTTGTTAATGCTCCCAGAGTGACAATGATATCAAAATGCTTCAAAACTGATTAGATATTCTGGTCTCTTTCAACTGCCTTATTAACATATATTCTGCCATCAACAAAAGGATCAAGTGAATTTTGAAGATTTGATACTTAGGTAACCGTGTAAACTTTACTAAATTATAGTTTTAAAAAATAAGACTGCCTTCTTTAATTTTCAGAGAATACCTCTTATCTGATTTGAATAAGATATATACATTTAGGCAGGCATGGTTTTGCACATTACCATGTTATGTTAATTTTAAAAGTATAAGTTAAGACTGAAAATGTTAAGATGATAAATCTGTATGTGGTTTTACATAGTAATATAATCTAAATTTTAAATCACAAATTTATATATGTTGACATTTAAAATATATTTATTTTCCAACTTTTGATTTATAGATGGAAAATTTTTGAGCAAAAGTTCTCAGACCGAAGTTCCAGATAATATTTTTGTCTTAGATATACCAGTGTATCATCTATGGTTTCTAGTTATATTTTCTTAGAATTTTCCTTAAAGACTTTTGCAAAGGAGTTATAACGATGAATACTTTTAAATTTTACTTTTTCCCTAAATATTTTATAACAACCTCACCTTTAGCAGATTTAATGGCATTTTCTTCTTTTGACTACTTGTTGGCCTCTGTTTCATTCATTGAAGTTGGTTTTCAAGGAAACAGAAGTGATTTCATTTCTATTTCCTTGTTTATATAACACTCTGTTGTTGGAACTTGATATATGTGATGGTTTGGCTGTAGAATGCCCCCTAGACCTCACAGAAACAAGACAGCCATGTTGAAGCCGGGCTTGGTTGCTGAGGAGGGTCCCTGGGGGCGTGACCTTGGGGAATGCCTATGGTCCCTTCTGTCTTGTTCTAGCTCTTGCTTCCAGCCTCCATGATGTGAAAGTAGAGCACTTGCTTTCTCTCTCTTTCTCTCTCTGCCTCCTGCCACCATTCCCCGAGCTCTGCAGACTTACCTGGCCTAAAATGGATTGAACCCCTGCTATCTCCTGAACTATGGGCAAATAAATCTCCCTTCCTCTAAATTGTGTGGTAGTCGGGTGTTTGGGAATACAACAATGAGAATGCTGACTGGGACAATACTAGGGAAAAGGTTAGCACTCCAAATCATCTTATTAAACTGAATTTTGGATTGAAAATTCTATATGTTTACTTTAGTAATTCTCGTTTTCCACTTTGATATTTATATTCATATTCATATTTGTATTTGTTTTCAGTGTCCTCAACTAATATGTTGTTGTAATAAGATATTTTAACATTTAATAAGAATTTTAATATTTCCCCTTTCTTTTCCTAAAACAGATGATGAGTTAATAGTTGTTATAGTAGATACATTAGTGATCTTAGTGTTTAACCTATAAGAAATATATACATCACTTATTCAGTTGGATAAAATATAATTGTAGAAATCCCACTTATCCCCATTAACTCTCACAGAATCTATCCACTCTACAGCTACAAGTGTGTCCCTTGTATAATTTGGTGTCATTGGACTCAGATTAATGTAATAATGCTGATCCATGAACATACTTAGCTTATTTATCCCATTAATACAGATAAATGAAAATACATTAGTGGGACAATGTCTTGTGCAGTTCTCAAAAGTCCTTGATGACAGTAGTCCAGTACACTTTCTATTTGCAATACATGCTCCTGACTCAAGAAACTTTTATCAATGTCACAATCCCTTTCCAGACTCTTCTAGGGTTTAGTACTTTATTCGACTGGATCCAAATTCTTTTATCTTAGCTTGTATTCGTTAGTAATATGAACTATGTAAACCTTGTACGAGTTTATTTCTCTTTCTTGTTACTTCTAGCAAACTATGAAAATTCTCCTTTTCAAATCTTATTAACTGGAGTAACCTGACATACCACTCAAATGCAATTTGTAATAAATTGTTGAAAAAAATCACAACAAAATTAGTTAAGGCAGATTTTTTTGGCTTAATCTTTCTTGAGCAGAGTTTTCAAGATAGTGATCATGAACGCCATCTTACTAGAATGTAGATTTTGGGATCATAATGTGTTTTAAATTTGGTTTGGGATCATAATGTGTTTTAAAATGGAACATTTCATGTAAAATATCTATATACCTACATCGATTCAGTTATCTCTCTGCATCTGTTCATTCATCCATCTGTTGCCACCAGAATTCTAACACCTCTTGATAAAATTGAAACTGTTGGCTGTACATTTTCAACTTGATAACAAGACACTTGAACTGAGTTGTTGATATTCAGATAGGCCATGCTCCCTGGACCCTAAGCATCCCACACTTCCCACATTGAGGCTATTACTTGCTCTTCCTCTTCATTGCCTGTGTCCATGACTCTCAGTCTACACAGTGTGTTTATTTATTTATTTATTTATTTATTTATTTATTTATTTATTTAATTATTTTTTGCGGTACCAGGGATTGAACCCAGGGGCGTTCCACCTCCGCGCTACACCCCCGGCCCTATTTTTTATACTTTATTTTGAAACCGGGTCTCACGGAGTTGCAGAGGGCCTCACTAAGTAGAGAGAGAGAGAGAGACAGGGACAGGTTGAGAGAGAGAGAGAGAGAGAGAGAGAGAG
>PVJS01004950.1:0-39830 GCA_004027185.1 Glis glis | reverse complement strand
AGAAAACTTAAAATTATCTTTAGTAGAATTAAATTATGCCTTTGAATTAAAGTTTCAACAATGTTAAAACAACCCAAAATCTGTTTAAATAGGCTAGTGAGAAAATTCAGTTAACCTGGTTATTTATTGAACATTAGAATTAGTATAATTTTTAATTTTTGAAATAATGATGTATTCAACAGAGAAACCAATTTTAAAGTTAGATAAAATTCTTATAGGAAGAACTCATACTTTTAAATTTAATATTTAAATCCAATAAATATTTATATGTATAATTTAATTGTAAAATTAATAATAATATATTCAGTTGAATGTTAAAAGTATGTTTAATTATTAAACATATTTCTAACGTATGCGTATTACACATTTATACACAACAAATCTCCTATGTATATGCAGACAGTTCAAGATAATAAGCTACTTTCCCTGTCATTTAAAAACTAATATTGGCTGGGCGTGGTGGCGCACGCTTGGAAGCCCAGTACTTTGGGAGGCGGAGACCGGAGGATCCCAGTTCACGGCCAGCCTCAGCTCTCTCTCTCTCTCTCTCCCTGTCTCTCTCTCTCTCTCTCTCTCTCTCTCTCTCTACTTAGTGAGGCCCTCCGCAACTTCGTGAGACCCAGTTTCAAAATAAAGTATAAAAAATAGGGCCGGGGGTGTAGTGCGGATGTAGAACGCCCCTGTGTTCAATCCCCGGTACCGCAAAAAAAAAAAAAAATTAAGAAAAAAAACTAATATTGTTTTTATTTTTTACAATTAATATAAATTCAGATCTTCATGAAGAATTTCCCTTATCAGATGGTGAGATAATAAAATTAGGCCCTACATCCTACTGGTGGGAACACATTATTGTATGAATGACCCTGTACTACTGTGATTTGAGGATTGCTAGATGTCATTGCTATGGAGTATTCTTTCAATTTTACATTTAATATGTACTTTTCAACATTATAGTGTGGTCCTAATAGTGTGGATGCTTTTAATCTGCTGTAAGAATGGGCATTTCCTTATACCATGGAACCTTTTTAAATTTATAAAATAAATACATTTTTGGAACTGTATTGTGACATGAATTTTGTTACTCAGAGTTCTTTTTGACTATCTAGTACTCTGTTACAACTATTATTCTGGACAAATGATGAGCTACTCTATCAATTTTTCTTTTAAATTGTGGTTTTCTGGAATAAAACTTAGCATAAATACTCTAGGCTTTTAAATTTGGAATTATAAACCCATAGACTTATTCAGTTTAAGACTGAGGGTGGAGGAAGAGTGCCTTGAATGTTACGCTAGAAACAAGACCGCATGTTAACAAAAGAAATTGCAAATTATGAGTGTTTTGAGTTATGGCTACATGTAAGGATTGTTCCAACAATGGCAGAGTTATTGAGTGAAAAAGCAAAAATGCTGGGGTAAGAAGAGCTGGCTGTGAATCTCAGATTAAGTATTTACCAAAACCAGACCATAATGAAGGTATTTAGCAGGGCGTGGTGGCACATACCACTGGAGAGGTTGAGACAGGAAGATTGTAGGTTCAAGGACAGCCTCAGCAATGTAATGAGACTCTTAGCAAACTAGGGAGACAATACTTCAAATTCAAAAATAAAAAGGTTAGGGGTATAGCTCAGAGGTAGAATGCCGCTGGGTTCTATCCCCAGTACCACACTTACACACACAAGAAGATAGCTAATATATCTCCTATCCTTGATTTCTTCTGCCCATAAAACTAACAGAAGAAATACCTCAGAGGTTTGTTAAGATGAGAAAGTTCTAAAATATACATTATTTAGGTAACTGATTTATTTACCTATTTTAAATAAAAGTTTCTTAAAAGAATTATGTGATATATTGCTTACTTTTATGTTTGAAAACATAGGCTTTCTGCAATTTTACTACTAAGAGTTCAGAATTACATAATGGTGGCTAATATTTACGGTGAAGTCTGTAGCCTCTTATTTAAAATAAGGTTTGTATATTATTGGGTCCAGTCATTTTATTTGTAAATGTTTCTTGTGGTGACACCTTGAGTAACCCATGTATTTATTACTTCTTATTCTCTCTTAGTAAAGAATCATTTATAATCCTTATCTGTTGTGGTGTTATAAAGATCAGTATCTATAAAACATTTCTAATTCCCTCATTCACCATAAAAATCATTGTACAAGTACTTTTCCAAATCCACAGTAAAGGATATGCATGAACCTTTTATTATTGAGTAAATGTCCCAAACAATCCAATTTAGTGAGATTGTAACAACTGACTGGTTAATATAAATTTCCTTCCTGTAATGTTTATTGATAGAGAATTTTATACTGCAAAGTGAACAAAAACTGGTATCATAAAGCTGAGATTTCAACAACAGAGCTCAATGTGTCTTTCTTCAAAGTAAACTGAAAAAATAATTTCCTTGACAAAAACAATTTCCTTGATAAGTTATACTACAGGTATCTGTTATCCCTGATCCTAATGTTTGGAATTATAACTTTCATATGCAACAATTTTAACTAGTTTTTAGGCTTAGATAAGAACTATTATTGTGTCTACATGTACAACTATTCTCACATCCATCACCTCAAATAGCATTTTTTGTGTGAGGACATTTGAAATTTACTCCTTTTTTTCTTTTTTTTCCTAAGGGGCAGCTTTTATTTGTAATCAATATACTTTGGCGATGTGGAAATACAAGTCTGATTTTCTTGAGAGAATTGACTTTTCTAGAAAAGGCAGAAATACAAAATTTAAGATGGATAAAACTTATCTTTAGAAACCTGTTTCTGAAAACTAAAATTTTAAAGGCTATATTAATTTGAGGGCCACGTATGTGTTGGTGTGTGCTTATGTTTTCCTTTGTGTGTGTATTTGTGCATGCATGTGTGTGTGTGTGTTTGTGTGTATGTGTGTATGCATGTATATATGCATGTGTGTGAGAGAGGAATCACATTTAGCCCACAGCTTCTGATATTAAAAAGGAATTTTATGAAAATTAAACAATGACATCATTAACATTATGAGAAATTCGACTTTATCCAACTTAATACTACTCAACTTACTATTGTGTGATTTACTGAGCACACTGCTCAGGGGCATATAATGTCCACATTTTAGTCATTCCACAATTGCCCGTAATCAACTCCATAGGATTGTTTAAGGTGAAGAATACAAATTAGGTTGAATATTGGGCACTGGAAAGTTTTGTACAGCAGGAATTAAAACAGGGCAAATTCTTTGCATCCTATTTTCTTGTCACAGTAAATGTGTGCAGCCATATTGCAGGGAATTTCATGCCGTATGCAGAGACAATGGTGACCGAACTTCTGCCCTTCTGAGTTAACTTAGTGTTTAATTATAACATTAATGTAGTAAATCTAATTAAAGGACATGATTCAATTTCTTGTCTCATTCACTCTTCTTGCAAAATCATTGATACTAGAAAGATAATTCTGTGTCATACAGACTTTGGTGAATTGCTTGTTCCAAGATGTCTACTTGGATTACTTAATTTTACTAACACAATTTATGTATATGTATGTGCTTGTATCCATACATATACACACATGGAAAAATCACAATTATACAGTTTGATGGATTTATCCCATAAGAACTGCTTAGTAGTGGATGCTTCTCAGTTATTCTAGTAGCTTCTGTTGCGCATTCTTCCAGTTTACCTCTCTAAAAGGGTGACCAACATCTTGATTTCTAATGCCATGGATTAGTCTCCAAATTATTTACTTCATATGAATGTAATGATATAGTTTATAAATTTCATGACTGAGTTTTTTCACCCACTATTATGTCTGTTAGATTTTCATCTATTTTATAGCATGTAAATGCAGCCCATTTATTATTATTACTACATGAAATTCCCTTCCATGAATCCATCATTTATTTATGAAGTTTTCTCTTTATTGGACTTCTGTAGTCCTCAAGCTTTGATCTACAAATAATGCTGATTTAATATTCATGTATATATTTAGGAAACACATATATACACTTCATTTAGGTAAAGAATAGAATTGTTGGGCCTATCTATCTATCTATCTATCCATCCATCCAGGTGTCTCTCAATTTCTAGTATGGCCAAGAAGTTTCTCAAATTCATTAAATTACATGTTAGACTCCCAAAGTAGTACATGAGTTTCCATTTCTTAGTATTTTTCATAATACTTAGTTTTATAACTTACCTTTTATATTTTAGCCATTCTAGTGAGAATGTATTTAAATTTTAAATATTCGTGATGACTAATTCATATTATTATTTGATATATTCTCTGGCAAAGTCCCAATTATAAATATATCTAGATCCAGGCACAGTGTCACACTCCTGGAATCCCAATACTTGTGAGGCTAAGACAGGGGTATCACAGGTTTGAGGCAAGCATACAGTAACTTAGAGAGACCCTGTGTCAAAATAAAAATAAATAAAATAGAGCTGGGGATGAAGTGTAGAGGTAGAAATTCCCTGGTTCAATCTATAGTACCACCAAAAGTAAACAAACAAATAAGTAAATATATATAATCATTTATAAATAATTAAGTCAATATATATGATCATTTATATTTTCAAGTTGCATTAAAAACATGTCCATTTCTTTCTAATTTTATAATGGCTTAAACATAAATAGATATTTTTAAATTAGTAAGTACAGCTTACTCTTCTAAAAAATTTCCCTAAAATATTAAAAATCCTTTCTAGTTTGTTTACCTTTTTCTGTGGTTTGATTCCTTGAACGTAAGTAAAGTTGAGAATCTCAGGAATCATGATTACCAATATGAGAAGATTATAGTAATTATGACCATTTAATCTTTTATTTGTTGTTTTATTTACAATAATTTTGAACACTTAAGCATGTGCCAGACATGTTTCAAGAAAACAGCCACAAGGTAGTACACAAATTCTTGCTCCAATTATAAGGAGAAAATCCAAACAGTTCAATTAGTATGACAACTCTTGGGTTCTTTTTTTAAATATACTTTTATTGGTGCATAGTAATTATGCATCATAAGGAGGTACAGGGTGGGAACCTGAGGTAAGCACACCAAGTATTGTTTGCATGTATATTCTTATTGCTCTTGCTCTTTTTTTTTTTTTTTGGTGGTACTGGGGATTGAACCCACGGTTATTCTACTTCTGAGCTACACCCCCAGTCCTATTTTTTACTTTCTTGAAGAAAGGTCTTGCTAGATTGCTGAGAGTCTCACTAAGTTGCTGAGGCTTTCATCAAACCTGTGTTCCTTCTGTCTCAATCTCCCAGTACTGGTATTACAAGTGTGAGCTACCACAACTAGCACTCTTGAGCTCTTTTAATTAGACATCAAAAAAGGCATCATGAGATTTCCAAAACTGTCCCTTGATAGCATTATGAAATGCATTTCTGTTATTGAAGGAACTGAGGTCTTCTTTAATGTAATTTTCTTAACTTTTAACACCATGTGTCTCCGTAGCCTTGAGTAATTTATTTGAATCCTGAGGGAGATGTAGTAGATTTGAAGTGAAGGATGGAGTGGCTTCAGTCCACACTGATTTTCTGTGATCAAATCACTTCTGATGGTTTGTGATGATGAATGACGTTTAGTTCAGAGGTGGAGAAGGCCTCCTGTGCTTCTACTCTTTTTTGACTGCTTGACAAGTCCCCACATCATAGCCTTCCTGCATCAATTACTAGATATCTGTCGACCAATGTAGCCTGTCTGTAGCTCTAAACTTCATATTGGGAAATTAAATACATTCAGCTATAAGAAAATAATCATGAGAAAAATTAAAGCAGAATTTTCCTTGACACACAGAACAGCAAGTTTAGTCACAGATTTTTCTGGGTCATTAAAAGTAATTAGTCTATCCACAGCAACTGACTACCTTGACAGTTATGTTTTCAAAGAAGATGAAAGCTGAAAGCAGTCAAATATGGTAAAGAAAATAAGAAATCATCCCTTAGGACATATAAATTAATATATCGATTTTAAATACCAGGTTGTTTGTTTTTTCTTCTTTCTGAGATAAAGGGGTAGCTTGTAAATGGTTTGACATTCCCAATGGGCTGTGGAATTCCATACATGTATTTATAGATCCCACTTTATTTTTATTTGGCTGTTTTGTGTCTAAAGTTTTGATTGTTTTTCTAAGATGATAAATGTGCTAGGAAGATATCAGCTTCTACATAGCCACACTATTAAAACTTTGTGTAAATACACATTTTTTTAAAATTTACATTTTAGCCAGGCGTGGTGGCGCACGATTGTAATCCCCATACTTGGAAGGCTGAGACAGGAGAATTGCAGGTTTGCGGCCAGCCTCAGCAACTTGTGAGGCCCTCTGCAACTTAGTGAGACCCTGTTTCAAAATAAAGAATAAAATAGGGCTGGGGGTGTAGCTCGGAGGGAGAATGCCCCTGGGTATAACCCCCAGTATCACACACACACACACACAATTTACATGACATATCTCCAGAGCAGAGAGACAGGACCAGGCCAGCCTGTGCCCAGTTGTTACTTAAGACATTCCAGATCAGTGACTAGAGTTGTAGCTTAGTTGTAGAGCACTGGCCTAGAATTGTGAGAACCTGGGTTCAATTCCCAGAACCATAAGGAGGGAGAAGGAAGGAAGGGAGGGAGGAAGGAAGGAAGGAAGGAAGGAAGGAAGGAAGGAAGGAAGGAAGGAGAAAGAAAAGAAAGAAAGAAAGAGAGAGAGAGAGAGAGAGAGAAAGAAACAAATAAAGAAACAAAGAAAAGAAGAAGAAAGAAAGAGGAAAGCAAGCAAGCAGGCAGTGATGAATTGTTACACAGATTTTGAATTTCAACATTTCTTTTGGAAGATAAGTTGAAGACCATAAAAGTGGTTGTTTTCAGGAATAATTTGTGGATTCTCTTTTTTTTTTTTTTTTGCGGTACTGGGGATTGAACCCAGGGGCATTCTACCTCCGAGCTACACCTCCAGCCCTATTTTTTATTCTTTCTTTTGAAACAGGGTCTCACTAAGATGCAGAGGGCCTCACTAAGTAGCTGAGGCTGGCTGCGAAACTGGATCCTCCGGTCTCAGCCTCCCAAGTACTGGGATTACAAATGTGCGCCACCACGCCCGGCTTGGATTCTCTCGATCAGCATTTTCTACCATCCACTGTGTTCTATCACATAGAAACATATAATCTACAGTGAAAACAATGTGCTTGCAATGGTTCCAAGACAGGAACAATTATAAATGTTAAGGTTTCAGTGTTGCTGTGGGTCATTTTTACAGCCCAGTATGAAAATAAAGAGCCAGAAAAACCTGAATGCGCTGCTAAAATAGTATTTATTAGAGTGACAGGAGAGTGCCTCACGCATGAAGAGTGAGACGGAGTGCTCGAGAGAGACACTCTCCTCTCCTGGACCCGAGTCCTATATATGGATTTCGGCTTCCTTATCTTGTGGGAAACGGCATGTGGGAACAAACTGGTCTGTCACAAAGATATGGATGTGGGACCAAGCTGGCCTGTTACAACAGGATTTATCTTTATCAGCCATTCGGATGAAGGGTCATACAGTCTTTTTCTGAGTCCTGCCTGCCTGCCTGTCTGAGACCGGAACAATAAATAAATATACAATCTAGCCATTTTCCACCCAGCTAACCATCCCTATCCTTCCTGTATAGAAATTCTTTATATTGCCAATTATATAAATTGTTATAGGCCCAAAGCCACAGGGCCAACTGATCATGAACTGAAACCTCTACAACTACAAGCAAAAATAAATAAATAAATAACCTTTTTTTAAATAAGTTAATTATCTCGGGTATTTTTTATAGTGATAGGAAGCTGTCTAACACAAAAAGGGAACACCAGTTTTCTGTCGGTAACGTCCAGTACACCTGAGAGGAGGGAACGATGCAGACATGGAGAGCAGATTGAAAGAGGCAGGCCAGGGAACCTCACTATTAGGTGAAGGCCCAGCTGGACGCTGGCTCACAGCTTTTATTGTCATTATACAGAGGGAAGGTTGAGGTTTGGATGCTGCTGCATACGTGCAGAGAGTCTGGGAGGTAATGTTTAACTAGTAATCGTGCAGGGAGACCTAGAGGTAATGTCTAATGGGTAAATGTGCAGGGAGTCCTTGAGGTAATGGCTCACTGGGTAAACTGCAGAACTACTGCAGAAAGTCCTTGAGATAAGGAGATAGCGCTTAGCAATAAAACCACTGAGGAGGAGCAGAAGATCCTTGAGACAACGTTTGACAAGTGGGATATTTGGGAGTTGGCGCCAGCAAGAAACATCATAATACTCTTAAATATCTGAAGTTGATCAATTCTTTATTGTTTTCCCTACTCTGACCTCCTAATTGTCTCCTAATTAATCTTTCTGATTTTGGTTTCTTTATTCTTCTAAGAAATATTTAAGCACTATAAAACTGATCACAATTTTATTATAATTAATATTGTAGTTATGATAAATCACTGTTAAATTAATTATAAAATAATTATGACATTCAGAATAGAAATGAGCAAAAAGTAATAACATTGATGAGTACAATTAATGTAATAGTAATTTATTCAGTTACAGGAGAGAAATGTAAAAGGGTTATTAAGCATTGGGTAATTTCAATTAATCTCTGATAAAGCTTGCTTTTATGAGTATTTCAAAGTTTGAGGACATAACTCGTTTCTCACTCAAACGATCTCAATCTATCCATCATTTATAATTTCTTCTTATTCCTATATTAGCTTTGATGATGCAATAATTTAGTCTTAAGTTATAGGTATTACATTCTTCTAGAATTTCAGATTTTGTTGATAGCAAATTCTGTGGTTCCTTGATACATTTTATTCAGTAGTTGATACTCCTACAAAGGTTCTGATGGAATGTTTAATTATCACTGTTATATTAAATTAATGAGATGGCCACAAATGTATTTCATTTAATTGTTTCTAATAAACATTAAAATACAGTTGAACTTGAATGGCCATAAATATTTTTCATTTATGTACCTGATTATATTTACAGCAAGGTTTAATTTTCGTTGATGCACATAACTTTTACAATTCTATATATACTCTTATATGTATATATGTACATATATATTAAGATTTATATAATGAACATGATGAGAATGAAAATATATAAATAAATTGCTACTATATGAATTATGCTCATCAATATTATTAGTTTTTGTTCATTTATAATCTGAATTTCATAGTTATTTTGCAATTATATTAACACTGCTTTATTGTGACTACCATATTAATCATAATAAGTTTGTGATTAGTTTTATAGTGCTTAAATATTTCTTAAAAGAATGAAAAAATTGAAGTCAGGGAGATTAATTAAGAGTCAAATTAATTAATTAGAAAGTTAGAATGAGGCAAACAATGAAAACTGATCAACTTCAGATACCCAGGAGTGTTGTACTTTCTAATTTATGTGTTTCACAGACTTTTCTGTTCTATTCAATTATAACAGGATATTCAATGGGCAGTTGCATAACTAAGCAATAAAAGTTGATATGCTACCTTGATGTAAAGTTATACTACAGGAACACTAGCCACATATTTCATAGACCAGGGATAATAAAATTATACGGCCGGGCATGGTGGTGCACGCTTGTAATCCCAGTATTTCGGGAGGTGGAGACCGGAGGATCCGGGTTCGCGGCCAGCCTCAGCTCTCTCTCTTTCTCTCTCTCTCCCCCTGTCTCTCTCTCTCTCTCTACTTAGTGAGGCCCTCCGCAACTTCGTGAGACCCGGTTTCAAAATAAAGTATAAAAAAATAGGGCCAGGGGTGTAGCGCAGAGGTAGAACGCCCCTGGGTTCAATCCCCGGTACCGCAAAAAAAAAAAGTAAATAAAATTATACAATTATACAATGGAATCTAGGAAGGTATTCTTAAAATGATAATATGTTGGAATTTAATAAAGAGACAAAGCAAGCCTTCACAATACCCCAGCCTTGCTTCAAATAACGTTTCCCACCAGGCATGGTGGCGCACGCTTGTAATCCCAGTCCTTGGGAGGCTGAGACAGGAGGATCGCAGGTTCGTGGCCAGCCTCAGCTACTTCATGAGGCCCTCTGCAACTTAGTGAGAACCTGTTTCAAAAGTAAAGAATAAAAAATAAGGCTGGGGGTGTAGCTTGGAGGTAGAATGCCCCTGAATTCAATCCCCAGTACCACAAAAAACAAAACGAAAACAAAAACAAAAACAAATAACATTTCCCTATTTCATTCCCTGAATTCTTAGACATAAATTTATCTAAGGATATATAGAGTACACAAATAACTGAAAAAAATTAACGTAAAAAATAACCCGATCCAAAAATGGGCAACTGAACTGAATAGATGCTTCTTAAAAGAAGAAATACAAATGGCCAATAAATATATGAAAAAATGTTCAGCATCATTAGTAATCAGGGAAATGCAAAACATAACACCTAAATTCCTTCTAACTCCAGTTAGAATAGCAATCATCAAGAATGCAAACAGTAATAATGCTCATGATGATGTGGGTAAATAGGAATGTTTATACAGTGTTGATGGGATTGCTAATTAATTCAGATGATATGGAGATCAGTGTGGAGGTTCCTTATTTGACCCAGCAATACCACTCCTGGATATCTTTACAAAGGAATTGAAGTAAGAATATTATAGCGATCCATGCATCTCCATGTTTATAGCAGCATAATTCACAGTAGACAAATTATGGAACCAGCCTGTCTCATCAACAGATGAATGGATTATGAAAGTGTGGTCTATACACATGATGAAATTTTACTCAGCCATAGAGAACAAAATTAAGTCAGTTGCAGGAAAATGGTTGCAACTAAAGAGTATTATGCTAAGTGAGATTAGCCAGTCACAGAAAGTGAAGGGTCATATGTTTTATCTCACATGTGGAAGCCAGAGAGAAATTGGGCAAAAGAACAGACTTCAGATAAATGAGAAGAGATATCAATTGTAGAAGGGGATTTAGGGAAGGAGGTAGGAGAGTAAAAATAGATTTGATGAAGGAAAAAGTTCAAAAAGGAAAATTTTTTCTGTTCATATATGAAGTCATCAATACAAATCTCAATACAATGTACTGAAAGGGGGAGGGAATAGGGTAGGATCTGGAGGGAGGCCCACCAAGTGCTGTGTGCATGTGGGTTTCTATCACTCCAAAAGTAATTATGATGTATAATTATAATGCGCCAATAAAAGTATATTAAAACCAAAGGTAAATTTTTAATTTTATAAACCAGTACCCTATTAAATTTGATCAACATTAAATAGTCTCCTACCAGAACATTGCTCATTTGTATTTTGATTTGTGCTCTTGCAAATGGGATTTTCTTGGGAACTTTTTAAATACTTATGGAAAACATATCTGACCAGAGCATTTTTTTTCAATACCTTTAATTTAAAAATCCTGGGATCTAAATTAACAACCTCTTTCCATTCTTCTGGGATTCCAATGTTTTGAAGTGCTTCTGTATTAGGGCATTTATGCTTATTAAGAAAACATGAAAACCAGGTTTTGTAGACAATCTCAATAAAAATTTCTAAATAATGATATACTAAAAAACTTTTCTGATATTAAGAAACCTAAGTTTATGGGGGAAAATATTTAGAATCTTTAAAAAGCATAGGTGAGCTGAATAGAATCGTTAAAAACTTAAGAGACCACACAAGTAAAAACAATCAGTACCCCACATGGTGCAGGGTACCTGTAATTACTGAAATCACTGTGTCCAACTACTTATGAAGATTTAGAGTTTCTGTTTTAATGAGAGCTATGTAGGGGTGATATGTTAATTAGGGTTCTCCAGATAAAAAGAAATATAGACCAGATAAATGAATAAATAAATGGATGATAGATAGATGATAGATAGATAGATAGATAGATAGATAGATAGATGATAGGTAGATGATAGATAGATGATAGATAGATAGATAGATAGATAGATGATAGATAGGTAGACAGATAGATGTTTATTAAGACAATTTGCTCAGCTAGGCTTGATGGTACATGCCTATAATCCCAGTATTTGGGAGGCTGAGACAGGAGGATCACAAGTTGGGGGCCAGCCTGAGCAACTTAGTGAGACCCGATTTCAAAATAAGAAATAAAAAGCGTGGAGAGTGTAGCTTCATGGTAGAATGCACTTGGGTTCAATCGCCATTCCAGAGAGAGAGAGAGAGAGAGAGAGAGAAATTGGTTCAGGCGTGTATGGTTATGGAGGCTGAGAAGTCCCCATGATCAGCCATCTACAAACTGGAGACACTGGGATGATAGTAGCTTTGCTTAGTCAAAGCCTGAAATTCTCAGTTGGAGGTGGAAGGCCTGGTCACTGGAGAGGCCACTGATGGAAATTTTGGAATCCAAAGGCTGGAGAGACTAGAGTTCTGATGTTCAAGGGCATGAGAAGGATGTCCTAACTTTGAGAGAGAATTCACTTTCCTCTGTCATTTTGTTCTCTCTGGGCTTAGAAGGCTCTCTCTCTCTCTCTCTCTCTCTCTCTCTCTCTCATTCACACACACACACACACACACACACACACACACACACACACACATTGAGGATGGTTCTTCCACACTCGGTCCAGCTTAATATGTCAATATTCTCTGAAGACACCCCCATAGACATGAAATAATGCCTTACCAGCTTACTCCAGTCAAGTTGAGACCTAAAATCAATCATTGAATATGTTATCCACATGAAATCAGTTAATAACTGGGAAAATAAACTTGATCTCAAAGGAAAAGAAATTGTCTCAATCTAGTGTCTGGATGTAGAAGAAAAACAAACAAAAATTCTTCCTTGAGCTTTTGAAATTTGAAAAGAATTAAGGTGAGAACTTAAATGTAGTCTTAGGTTAAGAATGTGTACAATCACTGAGAAAAAGGTACGACTAAACAGAAAGTCTAAAACTGTCAGGGAAAGGAAATAACTTAAATATCCATCTGCAAAGAAAGTGAGGACTTGAACTGTTATTCTACATGGCTGTCGTGTGGTAGGTGATGGGAAACAAATATGTTTATGTTTACTATTTACAATTGTTTAATGTTGAAAAACAACGGCCCTGATACATTGTGCATCCATGCATCTATGAGAATCTTAAATTGATTCATAGATTAACTGAATATATTATTACATGAAGAGTAGAAAACATAGACAAATATTTTTCATTGTGCATGAAGTTACTGATAAAAAAAGTGTATTTCTTAAGCCATCGATCTCTTCATATACTGCTGAAAATCAGTGTAAGGCAGGAAGTGGTGAGTTTCAAATATATACTTTTTAAAGAACAAGTAGTAAGAAACGTTGCAAAGTCAAACGAATGAAACAGAAGTGGAAGACAGACTTAGTTCAGTGGATTTATATTACTATTATTATTGTTATTATTTCTCACGATTAGGGATTGAACCCAAAGCTTTGCACTTGGTAGGCTATTGCTCTGCCACCAAGCTCCATCCCCAGCCCAGGTTTGTATTAAGTGACCATTTCAGTGACAAAAACCTACAGAATCTTGCTTTAAGAGACTTCTCCTTTATTTATAAATAACATTCATAAATAAATATTGGGTAGCTACTATTTGTGAATATATTCTCAAAGACAAAATGGTGAAAAATATTAAAGTCCAAGGCATTCCTTTTATAGAGAATGAAATACATAAAATTATGCAGTAAAGCCTAAAGTGTTGAAAAGCATTCTGGGAGATGGAGGACATTACTTTCTCTAAGGAAAAAATTAATGGAAAATATGGTCTTGAGTCTTGAAAGATGAATAGTATTTAGACATGAAGTACTATAAGAGTTTATTTCTTTACCCAGAAATAGTAAAAACCACTAAAGTAGTTTAATAACACCTTGCATTTTTAGTGTATGTGATTTACCAAGCAAGTGACAAATGATAAACACCCTATCCTGTATACTATAGAAGCAGCCTCATAGATATTTTCTGAATCTAAAGGCAAAAACATTTTATATAATTTATTTAACAGAGAGATGAAAATGTAATGTAAACAAAATTTTGTTTTGCATACTGCAGATGATGCTCTTAGCATCAAAATTACTCAAGCTGGAACAGAAATCAAAATATGAATACAGTGACAGTTTTATACATTAAAGTATTTATTCAGTGCAGTGCTACTTGTAAGGTTTTTGTCTTCCCTTCAACATTCCCAAAATGTTTGTTATTCTAACTTGTAAAATATTTTAAATTTATTCCTCTTTATGAAAATGTATTGAGTATAACTACATGATCTCATTAGGGATAAATGATTCTCCCACCTGCAGAAAAGCAAGGTGCACTCACAGCATTACAAATCAAATAGGAGATGTCAAGAATATTTATAATAAGTGGCATTCTTAATCAATAGCTATTGTTGCAAGGCGAGATATGAAAAATGAAGGCAGAAAAGTTTAATATGATAAGAAATGTGTCTGCTCTATCTCCCTCTTACAATGTGACACTGTATTTATCCTCCTCTAGGTAAAGTATCAATGCTGGTTTAAAAAACTTTAAAATTTAAAGAAATTTTTTAAAAAATTGAAGCTGGACATGGTGGTGCATGCCTGTGATCTCAGTACTTGGGAGGCCGAGACAGAAGGACCACAGGTTCGAGGACAGCCCCAGCAATTTAGCGAGACTCTCAGCAACCTAGTGAGACACTGTTTCCAAAAATAAATAGGGCTGAAGGGTAACTAAGAAGTAGAATGCTTCTGGGTCCAATCTCCTGTACCAGTAAATAAATAAATAATAAATATTGAAAATACACTGCTACTAGGTATACAAAGTATTGGAGTACCTGAAAACATTATAGCACTGTTATTAGCTTCTTTATAATTTTGAATTTAATTTAATTTAATTTAATTTTAAATGTTTCAAACATTATAAAAACAAAAGTGTCACCTATTCCAAATTTACAGGAAAACATTTTCCATATTTACATCAAGTACATTTTAAAGAAAGGAATCATATTCATAAAGTGCATTATAATTCAGAAATCATTCTAAATAATCACTAACCTAAGTTTACTAGGTTCCCATAAAACAGCTAGTATTGCTTTTAAAATTTTTAAAGTAGCCGGGCATGGTGGCACACACTTGTAATGCCAGTATTTAGGAGGCTGAGACAAGAGGATCACGGATTTGTGGCCAGCCTCAGCTACTCATTGAGGCCCTCTGCAACTTAGTGAGACCAAGTTTCAAAATAAAGAATAAAATAGGGCTGGGGGTGTAGTTCAGAGGTAGAATGCCCCTGGTATCCCCAGTACCACAAGAAAAGAAAAGAAAAAAAATTGAAGTATACATATATCTTATTATATTAAAATTGTACTTCTACCTGCTTTTCTTACTAAAATTTGTTTTTGAGTTTTAAACTTATATCTAGTTAATCTATTGTAATAATTTTATTATAGTTCATGAATGAATACATTTTACCACATAAAACATTGAAAACATAGGGATGTTCACATCTATATATTATAAATTAATATGCACTACAGGATCATAAGATCAAAATTATATGGATGATTCATAATTAAATTTGGGAATAGGAAAAGATATCTATAGGACTTTAGTGAAATAATCTGGAAATGGAATATGTGTTGATATTTTTAAAATATATTGTATCAGTGTTAAATTTTCTCAGTATGATAATTATGTTGGACTTGTATAGGGAGATATTCTCTGTTTTTGAAAAATTAATTAATTTTTCTTTAAATTTGATATCCATATTCATTGGAAATAACTTCTAAATGGTTTATAAAAATCGTACATAGATAACCTTTAAAAATTTGTCAAAATACTATCAATTAGAGAAAATATGTGAAAGGTAAGTACTAGTCTATGTACTATTTGTTTTGCTTCTGTGTATCTTTGAAATTTTCAAAATAAGAAATAGAAAATTGATGTAAACAGGTTTAATTGCCAATAAGAAAGATCCATTTGAATATAAACATTTATATAGAGAGAGGGAAGAGGACTGGTATAGGAAATAAAATACAAAGGGAAAAATTGGCCTTTTCTAGAAGAAAGGGATGCCCCCATTCAGAAAAAAAAAAGGATAAAAAGAAAAGGGTAGGTTGTATCATTCATTTGGAAAGGTTCTTTTATTATGATATTAATTCACTGTGTAATAGAGGAAGGAGACCAAGGACCCACTGAAATTCAGGTTTTAATTCACTGCGTAGTGGAGGAAGGAAACCAAGAATCCACTGAAATTCCTGGTGATTTCAGGAAATGGAATAGGAAGAAGTATGTGTGGATTTCAAAACAGTGGGAAAGATCATCCTAACATTGTTAATTAGTAATTTATAGTAATATAATTTTGACTTTTCTAGCTACAAACAGTAGGTGCCCAGGTATGGGAAAGCAGATAAATTTCATCTAGGGATAGGTTTTGCCAGATGCATGAAATGCAAAAACTGAAGGACCAAGGAGTTGACGTTATTACAAGAGTGGATCAAGGCGCCTAAGTCGAATAAGGTCAGAGGTAAACAAAAGACAAGGCTGGCATTGGGAACTTATAAAAAAGACTGTGACATCTGGGTGGAACCATTATTGTAGTGAGAGTAACTGAGCAAGCAGCTAGAAAGGAAAGGATATTACTTCAGCGTAGGAAACCGGAATGATCCTGATTTAGGAACATAATAGATCATAAGAGATAATATGAGCAACTTCTGTTTGATCTTGTGTAGCACCAGTCTGTCCACTCTAGGGGACATATCAGTACTTCACTAGTGATGGCCTATTAAACATTATTTCAATTTTAGTTACAGTCATCTTTCTTCATCCTTCTGTTGTTGTTAAAAGCAACAATGCATAAAATATTTCTTTTCATGATCATGGAACATTTTGTACTTTATTTTTGGAAGAATGTATTCTTAGAATGGTACGTAATATCTGCAGTATAGTTACATATCCAGTCTTCTGGTTATAGATTTCTTTCTCCATAAACATAAATCTTGTTCTTTCTGAAACATTGTACTTTTATTCAATATCTCCTGAAAGACCATTATAAAGCCAATTTTATAAGTTTGAATAATTGTCTATATTAGTATTGGAAGTAAGACATAAAATTAATGAAGAAATGTTAGAAGATATTTACAGTTCATTTCTGGAATGACTAGCGTCATATGAGTGTATGAAATAACAGGGGAGGTGACTTGAGTATATTGGAAGGAGGTCATGTTAAAGATTCCTGATTGCATGTAAAAATCAATGGGCTTCTTCCTTATCTAGTGACCATTATTCAGTGCTGCTATAACTATGTGGAATTGCTATAAAATATTAATTTAATATTGCCTTACCATTCATTTATTATTTTAATTGCTCAAAATTTTCTGAGAATGAGATTTTTTATTTTGATCATAGGAAAGAGAGCATCAGCTATATTATACACATATGAAAATAAATCATATAGAAAAGAAAATATAGCATGGAGGCTATTTTCAACGTAAAAAATCAATTTTAATTTATCTGTATGCTCAGGTATGTATTTGGCTTATATGCTCAAAAGAATTAGTATATAAAATGGTCCATATTTTTAAAGCAAAAATGGTCATTTAAGACATAGAACCTCTAATGCTAGAATACTTAGCCTGGGATCTGAGAACCACTAAGCTGTGAATCAGCTTGTGAGATCTATGAATACTTTATATGGAGTTCTGTGGATACGTGCATTTTTTCTAAGAAGAGGATACAAAAATAAATCACTTTGAAAAGGTTCCTAGATCCCTAAATATTTAAAATTCTGCTGTTTTCAGCATTTCTGATAAATGTAGCTGAGCTCACTTTCAATATTCATTTTAAAGGGAGAAGTTTTGGGCTTTTTCTTATGTTGGATTTTTCCTACCATGTATTTTTCAAATGACTTGAAAATAAAGTGCTCACTTGATTTTAAGTGAACTTCATTTTAGTACAGTTAAGTATCATTAGTAAAGAAACTGGTCAGAGGAAATGTGTTGCTCCATATCTTATTTTCTGGACACGATTCTTGTCATCCAACTCATTTAGATTGTGTGTGCATGTGTGCACACACATGCTTGTGGTACTTTAAGTAAAAAACATATTCACATTAAAATGTGCTGCTTATATAAAGCATTCATGAGAAAAAAGAAAACAATTGCCAGAAACAATTAATGACACGTTGCCCTTTATTAAGTCATAGAAATTTATAGTATAACCTGGCACATACTAGGGTCAGTGGAAATTCTGCACATTTTTTTTTTTTGAGGTACCAAGGATTGAACGCAGAGGCATTCTACCTCCGCGCTACACCCCCGGCCCTATTTTTTATACTTTATTTTGAAACCGGGTCTCACGAAGTTGTGGAGGGCCTCACTAAGGAGAGAGAGAGAGACAGAGAGAGAGAGAGAAAGAGAGAGAGAGAGAGCTGAGGCTGGCCGCGAACCCTGATCCTCCGGTCTCCGCCTCCCAAAGTACTGGGATTACAAGCGTGCGCCACCACGCCCGGAGATTTCTGCACATTTTTAAGGGCTGAGAATACATGGGCATAGTACCATCATATCAACTGTCTATCAGAGGGAATCTGGGTCCTTACCTGAAATGGAGTTCCCTGCTGACTACCAGACACAGCTGGGTAGTTCTTGTAGGTTCGAGTCAGAAGTTTTCACAAAACCCAAATGGTGATACTGCTGAAAACATTTTTAAAAAAATAAATTACACTTATGAGGAAGAAAAAAATTAAGTACATAAGTAAACCAGTAGGAGTTTCGGTGTTTTAGTTCCATTTAGATGTGTTTTCACTTTGTTTATTTGTTAAATGCAATTAATTTATTTAAAAACATCCCAGCATCAACAACTCAAAGAGAGAAATAGAGACAGAGACCAATTGAAAGTTAAAATCTTTTTTGTCTTATCACAGTTGTGCCTTTAAATGTGTCAGCCTTTGGTTTTATGTCTATTTCTTCATTTTTAATGTCTCTTTCTAATTTCTTTAATAAAATATATAGTAATTTTTATTTTTCAAAAAAAAAGAGAATAAGAGTGAAAGTGGCATAAATCTTGTCTTAAAAGGAAAGATACAGTGTCAGATAAACAGAAACATAAAGATACATTCAAGAAAAACCTACTGTAAAAATTAATTTTACAATAACAAAATCTATTATTTAAGAAATATATAGGTCATAAGCCTAAATGAAATATACAAATCCTAGCTCATACTAGTTTTGTTTTATGTGTATAATTAGCATTTCTATCACCTCAGATATTTATCATATTTTTTTGGAAAAAACATTTAAAATCCTGTTTCAGCTACTCTGAGGTATACAATTCATTATTAGAACTATAGCCACCATGCTGTGCAATAGAACACATCAACAAAGGTCAAACTCCTAAAAGTAAAGAGTAAAATATTTGTCCCCAGTGTTAGAAATAAGTTTTCATGGCATCAAAAAAAAAAGGCACATGTTCAAAAATTATTTGGCAAGGCGATTTTACTTTTTTGCAAAAAAGGGTGCTGCCAGGTATGCGAGCAAGCATACCCGATGGAGAGCCCAATGGGTTTGATATATTCCTAATTCAAAGCTTCTGTGCTGTGCTCTTACTGGGGGGTGGGGGAGACAATACTCATGGTCAGCTACAGGGGACACCGGCGGAGGGGTTGATATTTGCAATTTTTAAGCTATGCTAATTTTACAAAGGAATCTTGAGTTTCTACAAAGCTACAAAATGGCGGTGTTACAAAATGGAGTTTAAGTTATGCTATTCCTTTGATAAGAAAGATCTAATTATATTCTCACACCAGGGGCTAGGAATGGGGTTGGCTGGGGAAAGAACACACTGGTCAATGGGGACACATTACAGTGAGGTAGGAGGAATAAGTTCTCCTGTCAACTGCTCCAGATAATAACTTAAATGGTGTGTAGTGCCTTTCATGTACTATTTTGACAGGGGTCTCTGTGGTCTGGAAAAGGATCTGTTCAAATATATTGTTGAGTTTTATTATTTTTTGTTGATTTATAGTTTTTTTTTACATCATATGTATAACAGGCCTTTATTCGATATGGGTTTTCAAATATTTCTCCCAGACTGTCATTTATCTCTCTCTCTCTCTCTCTCTCTCTCTCTCTCTCTTTCTCTCTCTCTCTCTATTTTTATCTCTTTTCTTTCAACCTCTGTGTTAGGGGAAAAAAAAAAGTTTAATTTTGATGAAGTTCAATGATGAGTCCTTTACGTATCCTAAACCTTTGGGAAGTAATTAGGGTTAGATGAGTTCGTAAGAGTGGGGCACTAATCTGATAGGATTAGTTCCCTTATAACAACATTTGGAAGTTTTTTTGTTTTTCAGTTCTGGAACATTCTCACTGCCATGATCCAAAAGACCTGACCGGACAACTTAGAGGAAAGAAGATTTATTTGCTCACCATTTTTTGGTATTTTGGGGTTCAGTCCATGTCAGGCAGGATCTGTGGAGCTCAGGGCATGGTGGCAGGAAGCAAAGAGAAGCAGGGCATAGGCTCTGCTCTCACATAATAGAGGTCAGATGCAGGAGAGAGGGAGAGAACAAGGCTGTATTCTCACATTGTAGAAGCTGAAAGCAGAGACAGCAAGCAAGCAAGCAAACAAGGGGCTTCAAAGACAAAAGCATAGTCCCTAAGGCCACAGTCCCAGGGACCTATCTTCTCCTGCCACACCCCACCTGCCTAGGTTACCACCCAGTAAATCCATTACAATGGATTTATCCACTGATGAGATTACAACCCTCATGACTTAATTACATCAACTCTGAACATTAATACATGAGCTCTCCAGGGGACATTCTATATCTAACCATAACACATATATACAAAGAGGGCATGTTGAGATGGAAGGCCCCTGCAAAAGAAAAGGAGTAGGATGAAATCTACCTTACTGACACCTTTACCTGGAGATTTCTGAGCTTCCAGAACTGTGAGAAACAAATTTCTCCCATTTTGGCAACCCAGTGTCATGATATTTTATTACAAAAGCCCAAGTAGACTAATATACTGGTTGCCTTATGACCTCAGCTCCCTATAAGTGATGTTTGTAATACCTACAAAGGATAAGTGAGATGTTTAGAATCAATAGAGCCCTGGTTTTTGGACTTTTATTCTTGTAATATTTTTACTGTACTAAACTGGCTATCAGAATGAATGTTTAATTTCTTAGCTGGTTTATTGCATCCCACAATTCAATAAAGTCATCTGAGAAAAAGAAACTTGGATTTGGCAAGGGTTATCATCAGTAAAGCCAAGAATATGTTTATGCTACCGGCGCTTCATTACTTGGAAGTAAAACTGAATATTTTTCATTTATTTTAAGATTTTGCAATATCTTATATGGAATGCATGGGGAGATTTTCTGCTGTGTTAAAATGTTAATGATAATTATTTTTCTCAGCATCTTAATAATTAATTGCCAAAGAGTTCTGTTCATTACCTTCTAATCTTCACTAATTGTTTTGTCACCGAGAAAATGCAACAGGATTGATAGACTGACATTACAGCTTTAGGAACATACAGAGATTCATACCTGAGAATTTTATGATTTTCAATAATTCATTATTCCAATCCATATATACTGAACTTCTACTAATGATATAATTACCATCTTAGGCTATTTGAGAGACACAATGACTTATGTCGGGTTGCCAGAGTTCTACAAGTGTTCATTTCAGATGAAATCAAGCCATGTTCTTGAATTACTACAAGATGAAACAGTTGAAATTATATGTTATCTATTTGGAAAAGAGGTGTTTTAGGAATTTGGAGGCAGTTTGGGGAAATCTTTCCCATTTCAGAAGAATAAAATAAATATTGAAAAGATGGTGATAGAAGTTAGTTTAAAAATATATGTGTGGTTGTATTAAATAGAGTTGAACAAGAAAGACATTTCAAAATATTAGGAGGGTGAATGGTATGAGCAATATAAAAAAGGCAGGGTAGTTTTAGTATTCTACAGCAGCACACTAGGACCAACAAAGAGTGTAAGCATAGAAGAGCAGGAAGAAAAAGACTAAAATACTGATCTGTGTCTTAGGTTGCATTAAGGAATGTCCCCAAATGCTGTTGATCAGAGAAATGTGAGAATCAATAATACTTGTGCTTTTCATTTGCTAGCAAAAATGATATAAAGCACAGGCATATCCTGAGAATAAAAATGATAATAATTGGTGAAAATAGAGCTCATATTTGTCTTAGTTTTCATCTTACCATTTATTGAGGAGAAATTATGGCTTAAACCCAAATTGACAACTTCCATGAGAATGTTCTTTCAAACTTGAAATTGAGACCTGCAAATAGTTAAAATAAAAACCACTTAAGACATGTTCCCAGTTGTCATCACTCAAATTTTTTATTTATAGGTGCACATTCATCAAACTTTTCTCTTTTGCTTAATATACATGATTATTATATTAAAATATTCTTTTTATTATTTTGATTTAAGGAATTATAATACAGTACGCCTTTTGTTTTCAATAATGTTGAGATACATGAGCCATACATATTCTCTTTGAATGTCTGATATTTTCAAAATATGGTAAAGCAAAATCTAAAAATGAGTTCCATTTTCCTTATACATATTTAGCCCTTTTAGACATGATTATTCAAATATTAGTCATACCCCAAGGCTGCACTTCCCAGATATCAGTTATTCCAGAATGAGAGGAAGGTTAATTATAAATGAACATCTTCTGATCGAATCCATTCTATATTTCATCTAGAAAATAGGTGTTCAGTATCATTTCTCATCCAATGATTATAGGCAGTTTGTGGCTAAAATTATTTATTTGGAAGAATAAACATCAGAATGTATTCAGTAACTCCAAAGGTAAGAAACACAGTCCAAGTAATAAAAAAGTCTAAAGCTGTTAATTGTCTAGGGCTTTTAGACACTAGAAAAACTTGTCCATATTTATTGGGGTTATAACAAACCTGTATCAAGAAAAGCATTAAAAGGGAATGCTTTCAAGGATAAAGAGGTTTATCCCTTAGGCATTTATTGTATGTTTATTTCCAGCATAATATTTTGTGCCCCATAGAAGTTTTAATTTTTCTATAGTAATATCAGAAAAAAGTTATTACTTATATTACTACTTTTTTATAGTGATGAAGATGAGTTTGGCAACCTGTTGATTCAGCTATTTGCAGAATAATTTCATATGAAATATAAACCCTTACCTTATAATAAATATGCATATGTCTGATTTATCAAGGATTCATAGGACTTTAGAGAAGAAAGTGACAACAAAGAATAAACAAATGAGGAGAAACGGTAATTTACCAATTAACTCTGTCACATTTTTCATATTATGTGAGCCCTATTTTATCCCATATATAGTTCAATAGAAATGTGTTTCATTAATTAATTTTCCCAAGGCAATATAATATAGTTTCACTGTAGAAAATTTTAAAGCAAAAATAAAAAGGAAGAAAGTTAAAATAGTCTATAAGCGTAACATTTAGGGATATCTGGCATTATAATTCATTTATTGCCAACTCATATATATGTTTATATTTTGAAAATAACTTCATAAGGACAAGGAGTATAAAATAAAATCCCAAGATCTTTGTCCTATAGTTACCAGCATCAGAGCAGGAGGAAGCTCTACTAGAAAATTAGGGGAAAAAATGGGAATTTTAACTTCCATCCAGCAAGTGGAGAGGGGAGAGTAATGAGAGGGAAAAATAATTCCTTGGTAAGATTTTATGTTTATCTTATTAAAAATAAAAAAACAGATTGTGATTCGAAATAATGTAGGGAACCCTAGTTATAATGTGGCCTTGAGAATATATACATTCTGCCACTCACTGAAATCTTAGAGGGGCTCTGGGGTTGCACATGCTCTTGGTACCTTTTGGATTATTTAATTTTGATCTTCAGAGGCAAAGAGGTACATGTTTAATACTTTAGTTACATTCATCAATTATATATGCCCGGACTCTCAGACTACCAGCCTGAGGTTATAAATACTCCCAAATGTTCTTTATTACATTTTCATCTCGCAAATTGTAGAAATGCTTACCTCTTCATTACCACACCCCATTCACTAAGGAATATTCTCCAAAATGCTAGCTCAGGTGTATTTCAGAGCAGGACTATTCTAGCCTGCCATGTTGCCCAAGTCTATGCTCATCTGTGGAAAATTCTACAGCTTCTCAAATTGATATTTTAAGACACAGCTATTCTCCAGTAAAGACTCCACTCCTGCCTCAGGTAGGACAATCTCTCAGAATCCCAGACTGCACAGTTAAAACTAATAGTAATTGTTAATAAGTAGTGATTCTCATATATATATATATATGTATATGAATAACTGAATGATTATATATATATATATATATATATATATACACACACATACATACATACATACATACATACACACATATATGAATGACTGAACCCAGGGCCATTCTACTTTCAAGATACACCCCAGCCCTACTTTTATTTTTTTATTTTGAACCAGGGTCTCAATAAATTGCTGAGGTTCTAAGTTGCTGAGGCTGGCCTCAAACTTGCAATCCTCCTGTCTTGGCTTTCCAAGTACTGGGATTACAGGCGTGTACCATGGTGTCTGTTCAGCTACCCATATTTAGAGGCCCTAAAACCCAATAGGACTGCGGAGTGCTTTTGTAATTAGGGCAGGTTACCATTTGGAGTGCTTATCACTGCCCTCACAAATTGGATTATCTTGGAAGTATAATATGTCAGAGTCTAGGCCCAACCAAAATGTCCTAGAAAGAAATCTGTACACTTGTACCAGAATACTTGCCAGTGTAAATATGCATTCCTTTCAGGAGCAACTCTCAATGTCATGGTTTTATCTCCACAGACTACAAGAGATAGTCAATATACTGCTCAGTTACTCATTTAGTCCTAAATAAATTGATATATAAGACATGATCAATTTAGTTAGTCCAGACAACAGTGAGAATTGAGAATGCCAATCTAGTGTCTCATATTTTATCCAATGTGACAGGTAGAAAAAGACTAGGCCGTGTCTCTCTCCTGTTGTATGCCAGCCTTCACTATAACTTCTGTAAAGAAAAACTGAGAACATTAGCACAATCTCTCTCTCTCTCTCTCTCTCTCTCTCTCTCTCTCTCTCTCACACACACACACACACACACACACACACACACACACACACACACCACTTTCTAAGAATAGACAGGACTTTCCTGAGAAAGCCATGGGAAGAAAATAGTATGAGACAGGAAACTAAATCTTCAAGCTCACATTCTGCGTATGTTTAAAACAGGTTTTACTAAAGAGAAGATATAAAATACATGCATATGTTTTTCCCCCTACACAAGAGTTTCACACAGACATGTGTGTGTAGAAAAATTTGACTTATATATTCATGATCAAAAAGATTTAATTTCAAGGTGGGTAATCTCCAAACATAGGGAAAAAGTGATGTAACTTCATATGTATTAAACATTTGTTTTAATTACAAAACATCACGATGTAAATATTTCCATGCTGTTAAATATCTTCTTCAAAAATATTTTATTGTTGTGTGTATTTTATTTTTTTATCCTAGTATGTTTAATGAATAGGGGGCACACGGGATCTTTTATTCAGCATTCCCATTGCCTTTCCCGTCTAGTTTAAACATTGTGAACAACTTCTTGATTTGTCCCAGTCATGCAAAAATCAATTCTCAGTTAAGTCCCTGGCCTTAAATTTGTTCTTTGTCAAGTGATCAAAAAGGAATTAAGAGCTTTGGCTGTAGCTATCTTGCTGGTGGTGGAGTTTTATGTGTTGCAGCAGGAGCTTTACAATGCCTGAGCCTCCATTTTTCTCCTGAATTGATAATTTCCTTTGGAGGGTAAGTTAACATCCAAAGTAAACGGCACTGTCTGAACTGAATACAAATGAAGCTGTTGAAGTGAAGATTACCCACTTAAATCTGGCGAAGCATGAGACCTAGTAGCCAGAATTTGACTCTTGATATTCATGCCAGGAACATTATTCAGATATAAATAGAGTTCCTAGATTGTCAATCACATTGCAGTAAAAATACCACTTGCAAAATATTACATGTTCCATTTTGTCTTTAATTTTAAGAGACAAATTGCACATTGTGCTTTAAATAATTTATGTTATCCATGTGAAAGCATCTTTGAATTTTAAGACCTTATGAAAACTCAATTTTTATCATAATTTTAAAAATTAATTAAGCACTGATTGTGTAATAAAGAAAAAAATAGAACGCCAATGCCACAATTTTTATCTGAAATGCCCCCCTGAAGCTTCCATGGTAAAAGGCTTGCTCCCCAATATGGCGCTGTAAGGGGGTGGTGGGACCCTAGGAGTTAGGGCCTTCGGGGAGGCCTTTAGGTCTCTGGGGGCATGCCCTCGAAGGTAATTATGGGACCCTGGCCTCCTTTTCTTCCTCTCTTTTGCTTCCTGGCTATGATGTTTTCATCCTACCTGTTCTCACCACATTATGCTTGTCTTTCATAGGCCTAAAAGCAGGGAGGCAACTCAGCCATGGACCAAAACCTCTGCAACTGTGAGCCAAACAAGCTTTTTCTCTTTGTAAGTTGATTATCTCACGGGCACAGTGGCACACACCTATAATCCTAGTCCTTGGGAGGCCGAGACAGGAGGATGGCAGGTTTGAGGACAGTGTACAGTAACTTAGTGACACTCTGTTTCAAAAAATAAATAAATAAAATGGGCTGGGAGTGTAGCGCAGTGGTAGAGCCCTCTGGGTTCAATCCCCAATTTCCAAACAATAATGCTGGTAATAATAATAATTTCGATTATCTCAGGTATTTTCTATAGAAATGGGAAGCTAACTCACCCATAAATCCAACATGTATAGTCTGCCTCACAAATCTAAATACATTGTATCATGTATATTTTTGCTTTAGTAGGTTTATTTTATTTAGTTTGTTATGCTATCATTTACTTAACTGAAATACTTATACTGCTTATGATACTCGACCAATAATGTCAGCATTAATTTACCAATGAATAGATTCCGGGTCTAATTTTAATTTGATATCTGACCATGTAATTTATTATTTGATATTCACTTACATTTCATTACCTAATCATTATTTTCTATAAATGTAGCATTCCACCCCCCTTATTTACCTGAAACACAGTAATAAAATATAAATTTCTTGCAAATAAATACCAGTTACATGTTATAAATAACTGAGCATGTGGTCCAGCCAAGTAAATTGATGCAAAAATCATTCACCTAACCCTTTGTTAGTATCTCAGTCTTGTTTTTTAAAGTGAAAAAGATATACTAAACACACTTGCAATGTACACACTCACCTGTGGTGCAACTCAATTCTAACATTAAAGCATTTGTAGATGTCCTTGTCTAAACCTCAGTAAACTCGTTCTTATTGTGAAAGCGACTTCCAGTTCTATGGAGAATTTCTACATGCCTTGGGCAGTGAAGTAGATAAAAATTTTACTTTTAGGAATAGGTTTTTATGCTATGAGGATTGCATATGAACAACTAAAGAGGGACAATGAAGAAATCCTAGAAGTTGAACAGTGGGAAGGAAGGTGGAGACTACGGCAGCCTAATGTTAGAAAACAAAAGATCTGTGAGCATTTCCCCTTGCCATCTCTCTTCCTAAAGCACAAGTCAATGGTCATGAAGTGGTCCAAAGAGTTAAGGCAGGAGGATGTTTGCTGAGTTGGGGAATCTGGCTTTGTCTTTCGTGCTATGATTGACCTTAGGCAATTTTCTTAATTTCTATTAGTCTACCTCTATGTCCCCCATTTTAAAAAGTTGAGAGTCCCTTTGGGAGAAGCTAGGTTTAAATGAAGTCATGAAAGGGAGACTCTTTTACAGTGGGATCAGGGCTCTTATAAGAAGAGACAACAGAGTTTGCTCTGTCCTGCGAGGGCATCGCAAGAAGGTCGTCTGCCAGTAAGGAAAAGAGCAGACCCTGACCAGGCTGCACCCTCATCCCTGACTTCTGTGGAGCTGAAGTTCTTTAAAGAAGCCACATCCAGCCGGGCGTGGTGGCGCACGCTTGTAATCCCAGTACTAGGGAGGCTGAGTCCGGAGGATCCAGGTTCGTGGCCAGCCTCAGCTACTTAGGGAGGCCCTCCGCAACTTAGTGAGACCCTGTTTCAAAATAAAGAATAAAAAAAAATAGGGGTGGAGCTCAGAGGTAGAATGCCCCTGGGTTCAATCCCCAGTACCGCAAAAAAAAAAAAAAAAAGAAGCCACATCCATTATGAAGATCCTGCAGACTGTTTGTGGCTGAATTGAACATTATGATTGTGGAGAGATGCAATGTTGCAAGCCAGAGCCAAAATTATTTTGGGCTGTTTTAGACTCTGTAATGGCCTTTTTTACTTCTGACCTCTATATCTGACCTTCTGGTGACTATAGGGTAAAACTCAGAAGGCAAACTTAGCAGACCTCCAGCCTCCACCAGTACTAAAACTGAGAACTCTGTAAAATAACATTTGAAATGTAGAGAAAAGTTCCTCCACTTTCCTATAGCCTGCCTATCAGATGCCAACACAAATGTATCTGGTAAATGCATTTATGACCTTCCTGTTCTGTGGCTATAAAAGTTAAGGTAACCTCTTCTACAGTGTACACTTCATCCACAGTAACTGAAATCTATGTTCCTGGCCCATGAGCACTCATATTTGGCCCAGAATAAGCTATTTTCTTTAAAGCAAAGTTTTTATTTTAGTTTTTACTTTTTTATTCTTTTATTGGTGCATTGTAGTCTCACATAATAATGTAGTTCATAGTGTTAGTGACATACATGCACACAGCAATTGGCAGGCTTTCCCCTGGCTCCCTCCCCACTTCCTCCCCTTCCCCATATAGGATACTGAGATTGACATTGGTATTCTCACATGTGTACATAATGTCTATGGGAATGATTCCTTCATTAATTCTCACTCAATTATCCCAACTCCAAAAAAGTGAGAAAATAAAATCTCTGTTTTTATATCATCCAGCCTATGATAAATTGTTTCCTAATACCCTCAAATATAAACTTAGTAATATCAGTGCTGTTATTGATATTCTTATTAGCAATACTCTCAAATATAAACATAATAACACTAATGCTGTTAATTATATTGTTATTATAAGAATTAGTTAAAAACCACTGGTCAGGACTGGCTCTTACTAAGTGTTTACTATGTGCCAGGCTGTCTTAAGCACTTTACCAGCATTTCCCATTTAATGCTCACAACTCTACATGATGAGTACTAGTACCCTCAACTTTCAAATGTAGAAACAAAAGCAAAGAGTGGGTAAGTAATGTCCCATACAGAATATTTTCGTTCTTCTGAATTTCTGTCCACTGATTCCATTATAATGATTGCTATGGACTAATGGTTGCTGCCCCATGTGACTGTCAGCTATGAAAAGCTTGTTTCCAGTTATGATGTATTTGGAATCATTTTTAATGTTTTCTAATAAGAATGAGATGGAAACATGAATATACAAAAAATGTCTTGAGATGACTACAATAATTAGTAATCCAGGAGAATTTGAATTAAGAGAATTGTCACCAATGGGCACACAAAGTGATGGATAAAGCAATCACCTGGAACTAATAAATGTATTAAAAGTACCTGGGTAATGTTCTCAATCTTGATAAACTTGTGAAATTACAGATGTTGTGTCGTCAGTTATTTAAATTATCTTGCGATGATCAAATTAATAGAACTGTGGTTCTAATAAAAGCTGAGCCAAATGTAGAAATTAGCCAAATGTAGAAATTATTTAAAGGATCTTTGTATGTATTTTATTTCAGATATGGCCTTAAAGTGTAAAGGCCTCAGATGTAATCAGATGCAAGTGAAATATTATTCGGTTAACATATAATGAACATATAATTAAAAAAGATGAACTTTAAATATCCCTGAGAGAGAAAAGTAAGATGAATTTCTTCACACAATAAATCTGCAGAATTTCTAAAAGAATTATTTAAGAAAGATGAACAATCAGTAATTGTGAATTTAAGATGAAGGATAGCAATGGTGTACTCAGTTATATTTTTTGAAACTTAATGACTTCAATAGCAATATGACTCCATGGCACAGAAACACATTTTAACTACCCAATATGATGTACAGTATCCATCAAAATTACAAAATTTAAACAAATAGGAAATGATTGTCAAAGAAAAACACTGGCAAAGATGTGTAGCAATTAAGGCTTTCATAATGTTGGTGGAGGTGTAAGTTTGAACAAACACTCTGGTATCTAGCACAATCTACTGATGCTCAATAAAACATATTCCATAACAGACACACAAAAATTAAATTAAAGCATTCATTCATGTTAAATATGTACCACACTATTCATATCAACACGTTCATGTTAAACAAAATATTGGGAAACAATCTAAAATATATTCATATCAAAATATTTAGCTATTTTGGCATATTCATAAAAAATGAAATTTGACATATCTGTTGTCAACTAGTGTAGTCTCAGGCAGGTGTAGCTATTCAAATACAAGTCTAAAATAATTAAAATGAAATAAAAATAAAACCTAAATCATCTAGTAGCACTGGCCACATTTAAGTGCTCAGTAGACATGGGAGGCTGGTGGTTGGGGCATCAGACAGAAATGTCTAGGAGTGTACAAAATCCTTGTGAGCAGTGTTGCTATACAGCAAAGCAAATGAAAGCATTGTTAGGTTCTTCAAAAAAATTCCCCAAAATGAAAAGTTTAATAGTTTAGATTTAAAATGCATAGTATGGTTATATTTACATACAGAATTTATAATGTACAGTTCCATTATCAAAAAGCAAAACCGAAGCCAGGCATGGTGGCTTATGTAGACTGTGATAGGAGGTTCAAGGACAGCCTCAGCAATGTAGTGAGACCCTGTTCCAAACAAAAAATAAAGGGGCTGGGAGTGTAGCTCAGAGGTAGATCGCACCTGGGTTCAATCTCCAGTACCAAAAAAAAAAAAAAAGGTAAAACTGAACACAGTAGTAGAAGTGTGCATAGGTTTATTCATCTTTTTCTATATTATTTTGATTGATGCATTGGTTATTAGGGGATGGGCAGCATAAGGGGTAGACACAGGAAATGAGATTGGTCAGTGGGTACAATGTTACAGTTAACAGGAATAAGTTCTGGTGTTCTATGACATAGTATGGTAAATAGAGTTAACAATAATGCATTGTATATTTAAAACTATCTAGAACAGAGGATTTTGAATGTACTCATCATAGAGAAATAATAAGTTTTAGGGTTTGTTTGTCTTCAAGTGAGATATTGTTCAGGAAGGATTTAAAGAGGCTTTGTGGTGATGGTAACATTCTGGTTTTTACAAAAATCATAAAATCAAATAATATAAATTTTATAAAATTTACCATCTAAGCAAGTTTTAGTATACAGTTCAGTAATATTAAATATATTGACATTAGGAAGCAGATTTCTAGAACTTTCCTATCTTGCTATCTGAAACCCCATAGCCATTATTCTTTTACCCTCCTCCCAGCATTCTACTTCCTGTTTCTATAAATTTGACTATTTTAGATTCTTATGTAAGTGGAATCATACAGTTTTAGTCTTTTTATGGTTGGCTTATTTCACTTAGCATAACATCTTCTAGGTTCATCCATATTGTAACCTGTGAAAAAGTTTCTTTATTTTTAAGGCTGTATAATATTCCATTCTGTATATATGTATCACATTTTGTTTATACATTCATCTATATACGTACATTTGAGTTGCTTCTACTCCTTGACTATTGTGAATATTGCTTCAATGAACAGGAATATTTAAACCTCTTTAAGACACTGTTTTCAATTATTTTAGGATATACAGTCAGAAGTTGGTTTGCTAGCTAATGTATCTGTGACTTTTTGAGGAAACTACATACTGTTTCCATAGCTTTTATACCATTTTACAAACACACCAACAATGCATAAAAGTATCAATTTCTCCATATCTCTCCCATCATTTAGTTAGTTCATAATAAATCTGAATCATTTTAAATCTCATTAGTAGTATATAAAAGTTTTGGTTCATTTACATCTTAACCAACACTTGTTATAGACAGTCTTTTTAACTTTAGTCATTATAGTATTTGTATAATACTATCCCATTTTGATATTAATCTGCATTTCTCAAACAAATAATGTTAATAATCTTTGTGTTCTTATTTCCAACTATATAACATCTTTCATGAAGTTCTTATTCCATTACCTATTCACTTATTTGTTTTCTTATTGCTGAGTTTTGAAAATTCTTTATAATTTCAGAATAAAAATACTTTATTAGATACACATTTTCATAATAAAACACTTTGTCAGGAACACATAGGTATTTCCAGTCGATGGCTGGTATTTTGATTTGCTTAAGAGCATTTTTGAAGAGAAGTCTTTAATTTTGACAATACCCAGTGTATCGATTTGCTTTGTAATTTGTCATTCTTTTTGTATTATAAGTAAGAAATCTTTGCTTAATTCAAAACCAAGTAGATGTTTTCTGATTTTTTGTAGTTTTATTACTTTAGGTTTGATCATGAGATTTATGGTTCATTTGTTGTATATGATCCATTAATTTTTTTTATTATGGTGTGTGGATTTGATCAAATTTTACTTATTTTACTTTTTGAATACGAATATCCAGGGGTTTGTTGCCAAGGTTATAATTTTTCCATTCAATCTCTCAACTTTGTACTTTTGTAAACAATTAATTGACCACACAAATAGATCTTAAGAGACATTTCAAATATTTCCTGGTAAGAGGTCATGGTGTCTGCCCAATGCTACCATGGTATAAATGCAACTTACTTTCATAATAAATAGAGCTGGCTAGGTAGGTAGGCAGACCACTAGATAGATAGGCAGACAGACAGACAGACAGATACGTGCATAAACACACATATATAAAGAGACAGATGGTGAGTGTGGAAAAATGCTAGCTGGTGAATGGAGGTGAGGAGTATATGGATGTTTACCGTACCATCCTGTTACTTTTTTTTTATATGTTCAAAATTAGCAATGCTAAAAGTTGGATAAAAAAAGTAAAACCTAATTTTTTTTTTTTTAGCGGTATAGGGGATTGAACCCAGAAACATTCTACCTCCAAGCTACACTCCCAACCCTATTTTTTATTCTTTATTTTGAAACAGGGTCTCACTAAGTTGCAGAGGGCCTCACTAAGTAGCTGAGGCTGGTCGCGAACCTGCTATCCTCCTATTTCAGCCTCCCAAGTACTAGGATTACAAGCCACCATGCCCGGTTGAAACTAAATATTTCAAAAATACTGTATTGATTTCTCATGTGATAGTAGCTCTCTAGTTATAAAAAGAGAATAAAATTAAACTTGGTAAGAATTTGTAGATGTGTTTTTTTTAAATGGAAGTGGCATGGGAGGATCACATTTAAAAATATATCAATATATTATAATAAACATTTATCCACGTTGATTAAATGTGTACAAATTGCATGTCACAGATATTATTTACACATATTTAAGGGTTAATGCATTTAATTTTAAAATGGTTAATATTTATGGATGTTATTTTTCTGAGAAGCAGTGACAATTTACTAGGTATCATTTTAATAAGAAAAGTAATTTAAAGCCTTTTTGCTATTATTTATGCTCATACAAGACACATTAAATTTACAACCTAATTTTTATTAAAAAGCATCAACATTGTAAATAAGCTATTGCTATTAAATACATAATACATTTATAAAACCAGCAAAACTAGTTTAATGATTGCTGTGGAAATATATCTCAGTTTTCTTTTCTTACATCAAGGTTATAGATCATGCCAGAGTTAAAAATAAATTATTTTCTGGTGCTTTATGGATTCTCACAGAGATTAAATAATGACCTGAATTTTAATGACCTCCAAATTTGACATATCTGTATATACAAATAGCAAATTATGTTTTAGTTTTTTGATACAAAGTATTTCTGTCTATGAAAAGGAATCATCAATTTAATGTGCTATTAAATATTTTTAAAGAATAACAATATTTTGTTGCTGCATAGAGATAAAAGATATTTACAGTATCAATGTGGAAATCTTACTATCCAAACTTATCAAAAGTCCTATTTCTTCAAATTGTTAAACTGTTTGCTAAAGAAAAATAGCAAGTTCTAGGAGATTTCTAAAATTGAATTGTGATAAAAATTTCTGAGGAGATATGGAATATGAATTATAAGCTAATTTGTTACTTTAGTAAAATTATCAACTAGTCTTTATCCAGTCATCTGAATATCAATATGTGAACACTTGATTGAATAATTAAGTTCAAAATGATATACTTATTGTTATAGCCTGTTGATTTTCTTTCTTTTTGTGTGTGATTCTGGGGATTGCACCCAGGGACATTATACCTTGGGTCTTCAGCAACTTAGCAAGACTTGTCTCAAAATAAAAAAATAAAAAGGGTTGGGGGGTGTAGCTTGGAGGTAGAACATCTCTGGGTTCAATCCCCAGTACCAGAGGAAAAAAATTAATAACAGATTCATTGAGTTTTGCAGTTCTTCCAAATATTGACAGACACATTCTACAATATCAATATAAAAAAAAATCACGGTAGTTACTGTTAACTCAGACATCATCAAACAGTTTTTAAGCATTAGGAAGTTAGCAAGCTTATAGTTCATAGTAAAAATTTTAAAATTCAAATTTTTATTTGAGAGCTAAAATAGTGTGATTTGTAACATTTTAAAAAATTTTTTATTCTTATTCACTTTTAAGAAAGCATGTGCCAAATTACCACGTTTGGATACCCATAGTTTGTCTTTCGGTCATTCTTTAAGATAAAAAAAGATATTCCTAGCCCAGGCACAGTGACACACAACTATAATCCCAGTACTCGGGAAGCTTAGACGGGAGAATGGAAGGTTTTAGGCCAGCCTCAGCAATTTAGCAAGACTCTTAGCAATTTAGAGAGATCCTGTTTCCAAATAAAAAAATAGAATTGGGGTGTGGCTCAAAAGTAGAACACCCCTGCATTCGATCCCCAGTACTAAAAATAAAAAATAAAAAGATATCACATAAATAAAGAAATAAAGTAGCTGAAAGTAGCTAATTTAGCTTATAACAATTGCATACTTCTCAGCATAAGCATCAGATGTTATGAGTGCAACAGAAATATTTCCAGTATAATGTCTCTAATTTTGTCATCATAGGGCACTAAAAATACATCTATTTGAGGGCCTATAATTTAATAAAAGTAAATTATTTCACCACCTAATGTCATTCTTAAGTGAAATGGGTTTTTTGTTTGTTTGTTTGTTTGTTTGTTGCTTTTTGTTTTTGGCTGTCCAGTATAATTCAATGAACAATGACTGATGGTACAGTCTGGTACTGGTGACTGCCTTAATTCTTTTAAGACTGTAGCAGTTATATCCAATACTTTTTGTGCCATTAGTGGAAATATCAACAGAATAAATGGATAACCAACCTCTTCATACTATTATAAAAATGGTCTTAATCTTAAGGACACTAAGACAAGGTCTCAGGGACCCTCAGGGTTCTACAAAACTCACTTTGAAAACTGTCACACTAAATTATAACAGAAAACTTGAAGAGACTAGATGGTCCTTGAAAAGCCTAGACCGTTCTGCCAAAATGTGTGTTGTTCTCTGTGTGAGAGAAGAAAAAATAACATTTGCCAAAACTATAGCTGCAAATTAAGTTTTGAGGAGAGCCCATCAACGGCTGCATCTCAAAAAGCATCTGTGTTTTACATCACCAGTCTTAGTTATTCTCCATGGCTCATCCAAATTCTGCCTAGAATAAACAAGTTAAGATGGGATCCACTCAGTCTTATTTAGCCTACATTTTCCAAGTCTTCAATAGAACTAATATTAGCAATTTCTTAGGATGTGTTTTGGGTTTGCAACTGTAATATTTGTGGAAAAGCCTAGGGACTCCCTCTAATTTGGTTTCCATTTTTAGTCCAGAATGCACAGGTTCTATTGCCAATGTGGGGATTCTTTTCCAGGTATGTAAAAAAAGGACAGAGCAAGCAACACTAGGACAACACTACCTTTCTTTTAATAATATCAAATAAGACATCAAGATTTTTCCCATCTACTTCAGTCCTAGGGAATAGCGTGAACAACTCGCTACCCCTGCAGACACTTGGAGGTCAAAGTATGAGTTTAACTCTCTGGCCCTGTTACCTACTAGGGTGGCCACACTCACTCAGTCACTTGTGGCTAAGTGCGGCCACCATTGCAGGATCCATTCAACTCCAGTGAACCCAAAAGCCTGTATCAATAGCAGCATTCCATTTCCTGACATTGTTCCTAATCTATGTAGAATATTCGTTGTGCTTTTCAAGGATGCCAGAATTCTGTGTGTGTGTGTGTGTGTGTGTGTGTGTGTGTGTGTGTGCACACGCACGTGCTGGGGATTGAACCCAGGAATGTATTACCTCTGAACTACATCCCCAGCTCTATTTTATTTTGGATCATCAGGGTCTCACTAAGTTGCTGAGAGCCTTGCTGAGTTGATAAAGCTGGCCTCAAACCTATGATCCTCCTACAACAGCCTCCCAAATACAGGCATGTGACACCACCCCCAGCCAGAGTCCTCTTAATATGTCTCCCAGTGCCTTGGTGAAGAGACTATGGCTGCAGTTAAAGAGCAAGCATAGTAAACCAATTCCAAAGTTCAGACCGACGGGAAGCTTTTCCAGGTTCAGCTCAGAAGGTCATCACGATTCCTTGTCAGGTGCAGGTGAGGAAAACCTGCATGAGGAAGTAGCTCAGTGAATGACAAGAAACCAGCCTGGGACGTCCTGATACAGAGCTGTTTAGGATCCTGCTCTCCTTATATCCTCATTATTACATGAGGAAAAAAATGAAATCTCTTGTTTGAGATTTTGCATATTTATGTGTGTTGGCTTATAGAGTTTTAGACTCAGTCTTAAGTAATAGGATGGAAAACATACTGCTATCCAGGTTTGAATATTCCTTAGCCTCCAATATTTATACTTTCTGCAATTCATGCATATTCTCAAATATCACTGGCTTAGGTCTTTCAAAGTTGTTAATCATATTTGTCATGGAACGAAGCTCTGTGGGTTCTAGCTGTTCAATCTTATATTGCAAATTTTTTTTCTTCACTGCTCCAAATAATTGATATAAATTGTTGCACAATTGATTTGCCCTCCACAAAGGGTTTTGAAGGCTGCAATTGATCACTAAGACAGCTGAAATGATCCGCCTAGTTATGTGATAATATAGTTTGGGGATGAATGAGGTAGTGGTCTCAGGCTATTCAATTTCAAATGCGGGGATTGACATTAGTGACACTTTGAGAAATACTTTCATGTTGCAATTTGTTTTATATCCTCTCTAAAAGTTTTCTAAATAAAATATCTATTGTGTGACATGGTCAATAGGTTTTATCATTAATAGATGTGTTATTGTAAAATTATATAGTGTATACCTACACACACTCATACACACTGGTTTTGTTCTCTCCCTCCCCATCACTCTGCTTATATTACCCATTCATTTCTCCACCCAGAAAATATCTACTAGGTGACTACAGTCTTCCTGCCAATTTGTGAGGCTCATAGAAATATTTTGTTTAATAAGATTGATACTAGAAATGCTATATTCAAGCTTGAGCTCCTGAAACCTCCTCTGAGGGAAGAAGTCCCTATTTCTCTCTACCCACGTGTGAAAGTCCACTTCATGATTAACAGAGGCAATCAACTGCAGTAGCAATAATATAGTTCTCTGTGTGTGTGTGTGTGTGTGTGTGTGTGTGTGTGTGTTACTGGGGATTGAACCCAGAGGCATGGGTTCAATCTCTGAGCTACACCTGCAGCCCAATTTTATTCTTTATTTTGAAACAGGGTCTCACTAAGTTGCGGAGGGCCTCACGAGTTGCTGAAGCTGGCTGTGAACCTGCGATCCTCCTGTCTGAGCCTCCCAAGTACTGGGATTACAAGTGTGGACCCCCATACCTGGCTTATAATATAGTTCTTGAAGTGAGAAAAATCCTGCGTTAAGATGATTACTACAACCTAAAATCATTGGCTGTAACTAGGGTTATTAATTTAACCATTGGGGACATTGGCTTCTATGTGTCAAACAAGGACAATGACGCTTGCATAATATGCTTGTTCTAGTGCTGAAAGTGCAATACTCGGAATACTCCACCCCTTTCTGACCTCGGCTCTCTTGTAACATTTTTTGCAGGCTCACCATGGTGTGTGTACTCAGTGATGGGCACATCAGAATTTGGGTACATAAAGTGGCAGAAGTTCCTATTGTCTTTCTCTACTTCTCTACTTTTTTTCATTTCTTACCCTAGGCAGGCATTAACCAGGACTAGTTCACATGGATTGGGTGTAATATTTTTCCCTCCTCAAGTCTATACAATTTATCCTGCACCCTATATATAGTAGCATAGTTTACAGCATGCATAGCACTGTTAACTTCTTTATGAATTTTTTAAATTTAGTTTTTCTTTTTAAAACTTTTGCCATCTGCGAACTATAAACTGCATCTACAAACTGCAAACAAAACAAACTGCAAACTACAAACTGCCGTCTACTAACTGCAAACAATGCCAAGTGGAAGGGTATGTTCTCTACTTTTGTGGTATCCTCTGTGAAAAGGAGAAGTAATTTCCTCCATATCATATTTGCTCAATAATGATCTTGCAATTCATTTTGGCAGGCATAACTTTCTAAAAGTAATTGAATTATAAGAAAAATAATATCCCCATATTTCTCAGCCTTCTATTTGTTATGATGTATTGAAGGCTGTATATAATTCTTCCTTTCCAAGAATATAAACTTTTGTTTTGAAATTAAGGTTATAAAGTTGAATTACAGTAGTTGCTGCAATTTATTAAAAGGTACAATATTTGTAAACTTTGATAATTTGCCATGAAAAACATGTGAAAATAATCTAGACATTCCCATCTCTTAAAATATTGAAGTTGAGAATCCTGGAACTATATAATATAGTTTCTGGCAATTTTCTTGCTTTCTTCACTTTATTTGAAGCTTATGTTTCAAAAATGCATTTTAGTCAGAATTATGAACATATATCATTCTTGTTCAAAGTTTTACTGTATTGATTTACTGTCTTATAAACAGGGCTCATTTTTATGAAAGATACTCATATTGACTATAAGGTGAATATAAAACATGCAAAATCAAAATGAAGGAGTAGAATGTTTTTCACAACCCATTTAATTAGCAAGAGGGCACTATACTCATTGCCTGATAAGCATATTAAAATCTATTTACTTTAATCATCAAAAACTTACAGGCATACTTTATAATATGTATGATATTACAAATTAAAAGTTCTTCTGGGTCAAAATCCTCAAAGTCTCTGTAACCCTTCTCAGTGTTTTTTAGTAAGAGTTTAGTTGGACACAATTAGTATTCTACTTAGGCTGGGGAAGAGCAATTAACCTCTTTAAGACAGGTAGGACATATTAATGTACAATTACATGTGAGATAATTTCTGAATAATATTTCAAATAACTTTAACAACATATATGTTGGATAATATGAATCAACAGTTCATTATAAATGGCCATCTTTCTCAGCTAATGTGTGTTTGTTGAGTGCCTTCCATGTGAAAAGGTGTATTTTAGACTGCAAAGCCGGTGCTACTAAGATGGAAGAGACTGATTCAAGAGCTTTCAGTCAAGCAAGGAGTCAAGCTGGAATATACCACTGTGGCTCTACCAGTAGATGTGTTCTACTAGAAGTTTAAACTCATTGTTGAGGAAGCAGTATATGTGTATATGTTTTTTTTACTATGCAAATCAAGGTAACTTGTAAATAAAAAGATAATTTTTTTATGTTTTTATTGGTGCATTGTAGTCTCACATCACAATGAGTATCAGTTTGGTGTTAACTTACATGCACACAGCTCTTGGTGTCCTCCCCCCCCCCCCCCCC
>PVJS01004949.1:53169-66720 GCA_004027185.1 Glis glis | reverse complement strand
TGCAAAAAAAAAAAAAAAATAGTAGAATAAATTGAAGTTACCCAAATAGCAGTTTGTGGCAGTGTTCATTTCTCTACATCTATGCCATTATAATTTAAAATAACTCATCATTTAAAAGACAAGTTTTGCTAATATATTTAGGGAAAACAAAAATAAGAATGCAGGCCAAGAAGTTTTTTATCTTATCCACATAAATACAAAGTGTGCTTTATTTTAAAGGATATAATATAGAAATATCACTTAGTACAATGGTATACCTTAGATTTATATTGGAACCAAATGAGGTACCATGTATCTTATATGTGAAGTGTAATGCAAAAACCACAGTAGAACTAGGGAAACCTTTAACCTTTAATTACTAAGCTCTACTATATTCTATATCTACATGGGAATAAATACTGCAAATTCTTCTGTTTTGAAGCACATACAACTAATTATTACACATTGGTTTTATTTTGGCTTTCCATATATAAATTAGATACTTTGTTCTGTCCTTTGCTTTTTAAGGAGATGCCTACATAGAAGAGTGACAGCAGCTGGTCTACATGTGTCAGTGCTGAACTAGTTCCTCAGGTATCCTGGCTTTGGAAATTGCTATGGGAGATTGGATGACTGTTACAGATCCAGGTCTGTCTGCAGGTAACTGAATCTAAAATAAAGAAACCAAAGCAGCTTAGCTGGAAACCAAAGCAGTAATTGTAAAGGTGATTTTTTTCAATAAAAATATAAAATAGTTACCACAAATATTGAAAGTATGACTAGAAATAGATAAATGGTTATAAAATAGCTAATTTTCATCTTCAATAAAGTTATCAGAGAGAACTAAGAATGTGCCATGATTAGTGGGGTTCAATGCTTTGAATGGATAATCGGTTACTGGATGGTTTTTTTTTGAGAGAAATTTTTATGCATTTGAAATACAGCAATTTCAATATGTACCCCTGATTTGTTCCTTTAATCACATATACATTGAGTGGCATAGACAAGTGTGTTTTTTCTACTATTTTTATAAACCTAACATAGTGGAAATTAAGGTATATTGTCACTTAACATGTCTACTAAGAACACCACCTTAATTGTATCTTTTTTTAAAAAAAAGTAAATAGGTTTTATATAAAAATGGCTTTATACTAATTTGAAAATTCGTGTGTGTATGTGTATAAAAAATTCAAAGTCTTTGGTAATATTGTTAACTTTACATGCATCTTAATAAATTATTTCTATGCTTTTTATTGATTCTTTCAGAAAGCAAAAATATCTCTCAATATACCTCAGAAACAAAAATGTCTCCATCAAGTTTATACTCACAGCAAGTGCTATGTTCTTCAATACCGTTATCAAAAAATGTGCACAGCTTTTTTAGTGCCTTCTGCACAGAAGAGAATATTGAACAAAGTATTTCATATCTTGATCAGGTAACATGTTTTTGTAAGAAGCAATAGCATAAATCAGGTCATATATAGAATATATCGAGGTTACAAGAAACACATTTGTCAAGCACAAGTACATTGTTATGTGGTGACCTGAGACTTAGATTAGCAGATAACTTTGGTAATCATCTAGTCTAATACAAGGTTAACTAATCTATTTGGAGCAGCTTGCCTCCCATCGTCCCAGACTTGGTACATAAACCTAAGTGCCACAGGTGATTGTGCAGAGTCTAGAAAAAGCCCAGTTCTTTTCATTCTTTGTTCTTTGGGATAGTTATTATTTTATTAATGATCATAGGATAGTATTCTTCTGTTTCTTTAGTAATTTGTCTGGTAACCAACTTTTTAATAATTAACTTATTTAAAATATAAGTGGGGTGTGGTGGTGCACGCTTATAATCCCAGTACTTTGGGAGGCGGAGACCGGAGGATCCGGGTTCTCGGCCAGCCTCAGCTCTCTCTCTCTCCCTGTCTTTCTCTCTCTCTCTCTCTACTTAGTGAGGCCCTCCGCAACTTCGTGAGACCTGGTTTCAAAATAAAAGTATGGAAAATAGGGCCGGGGGTGTAGCCTGGAGGTAGAACGCCCCTGGGTTCAATCCCCGGTACCGCAATCAATCAATCAATCAATCAATAAATAAATAAATAAAATATAATTGACAAGTAAAAATTACATGTACAACATGATTTGAAATATGTGTACATTATGGAATGGCTCAGATGAGCTAATTAACATTCATAGCTCATCCCTTTTGTGGTAAGAACACTTAAAATCTACTCTCAGCAATTTTCAGGAATACACTGCACTGTTATTAATGATAAGTCATCATGTTGTACAGTAGATCTCATGAACATATTCTTCCTATCTAACTGAAATTTTGTATCCTTTGACTGACATCTCCCCAAGGATAACCAACTTTTAAGACAACATTTTCTTCTACCAGGAATTGACTACTTTTGGTTTTCCTTCATTATATGAAGAATCCAAAAATAAAGAGACAAAGAGAGAATTAAATATAGTTGCTGTTTTAAATTGTATAAATGAGCTACTTGTGCTTCAGCGGAAGAACCTTCTAGCTCAGGAAAATGTGGAAACACAGAATCTGAAACTGGGAAGTGATATGGACCATCTACAGAACTGCTATGCCAAGCTTAAGGTAGACATTACATATCGATCTGTATTTCAGTGCCGTTATTATATAATAGTACTGTGTTCATTTACTGTATCAAACAGATTTTGGGGTTATTTTTAAAAGCTTTAGGTTTATTTAATATTGTTAAAAGTAAACTTAAAGTAATTTGTGCAAATTGGTTATACTGCTTCCTGGCTTCTATATTGAAGGCATTGATTTTATGAACTCTTTAGTGACTGCTGAACTTTTAGAAAGTTAAATTAGGAAATACTCATACTCTAAGAAAAATAAAATGAGGATTCCTGCTCCCCATCTAATCTTGCTTAATAACGTAGATGTTTAATTTAAAAGTTTTGTTTTAAGAGGCTACATCAGTTCATTCCAAGAAAATATACTTGAGGCATGTATCCCAAATGAGCTAAAGTCCCTATAATGAAAACAGGCCAGATAACATCTGTTAGAAGTCCTGAGGGTCTAGAAAAGGCCATAGAAAACTGCTTTAGGAAGTTACTTTGCTCTGAAAAAAAGGGAATTCTTTCTACAGGGCCATTGATGTGCTACCTTAACATGTAGAACATTTGTTGTTTTAGTCTGCTTTCTTTTTCTTTTATTTTCATTTTTTTAAAATACTTATTTAAGGAGGAAAGGAACAAGGTTCAAAATTTTGGTATAGTAAGGACTTATATTATGGTTATATATTATTGAGGATGTAATGTAATCAATTCAAGCTTAATTTTTCCTAAATATTCTACAGTGGGTTCCCTTATTTGTGAAAACCAATGTTTTGTATTTACATACTCTTGAGAAAATCAGCTTCCTTTTAGTTTTTCATCTGTTGGTCCACGCCCCTTTCCTTTTGCTTCTTGTATATCCACTCTCCAACCTACCCCTTCTAAGAAAGGTTAACCACAAAAGTGAACTCAGAATCTTGAATTTCTGAGCTCCGTGAGAAGATAATAGGACCTCTGTATGTAGTATTTGAAAATCTTAACAGGGAGTGTGCTACAGAATAGAAGTGGTGTAGAGTCGGCCTGTATGCAAACACTGGACACATTTGGGGATGGTTTTGAGAACCATCTTAGCCTCTGAATGGCACCTGCCCTTCGAGCCTGTCACTGCCTGTCACTACCTAATGCTACGTATGTTGTTTTTTAGATCATATACAATGCTAACAGTATATTTTCTCATTAATAATGTTTTTAGGTTTTTGTGCATCCTGTATTCTTGGGGGGCAGAGACTATCCACTATGTGTCTTGGTTGACTAGGGAATTGTGGTGGGCTGGAGGGGATAGTAGATACCTTGTAGGCCACAGGTTCCCAAAGTGGGCAACACCGCTTTCCAGGGGGTACTGGGACCAAATTTAGCTACATAAAAGAATGTAAATTTGTTACTGCGTCTTTCTCTTTGTTTACTTAAAGAGATAGATTGGGGGGGCACTGAGTAATTTTTTTCCTGAAAAGGAGGTGGTAAGCCAAATAAGCTTAGGAACTTCTGCGAGTCCAGGCTTATAAAAAAGCTATGAATTGTGGATACTTCATTGATCTAGATCAGAGACACCTGTGAAAAATCTTATGGATTAGGCTGATCCAGGGCAGGGTGTGGAGGCATGAGAGAGCATTGTACTTCCAGGGAACTGCAAGTAGCTTGTTAGGGGCAAGGGTGTGTAAATTATGATGAAGAGTGGTAAGAGGTGAGGCTGGACCCTGGGCTCCAGATGGTATGAGAGGCCTGGTCCAGAAACTAGGAGCCACTCAGGAGTTGTAAACAGAAGGAAGATACCGTGTAAATATCATTCTGTCAGTAGGCTGGAGAATTTATGTTGGAGGGGTGCAGGTTTGTATTTGGGATGAAGGTGTAGGCTCAGAAAGCTTGGTCACAAGGACATCTCTTAGTAGGCCTTTGCTGAAGTTTTAGACTTAAACTAAGGTAATGCTAAGGGTAGTGTTCCTGCCCTTTTTCTTCAGACTTAGCTCCAAGTCATGATTGGCTCTTTCCCAAAGCTAAATGTACTCTCAAAAGAGGAATGATGTTGCTATAGCTGAGGATATCTTCAAAAGCATGCTGTACAAGTATAAAAAATCTTAAAAAGAAATTTAAAAAATGTTCAATGGCAACATCATGGAATAAGTGAAGAGCCTTTCAAGGGAACTATTTTAAAACTCTTTTGTACATACATAAAAAATTTGGAATTTAAATGAAATAAAATGTGATATGTAAATTTTGGTAAAATGGTATAATTTTATAGTATTTGAGTTTTATAGTAATTGCTTTAAATAAACACTTTGTGTACCAGTAAACCTTAATTTTAGCTACCTAGTATATATAACTTCCTTTACTGATCTTCTAAGGATTCACATGTTCTGAAACCTATGTTAATTTTAATTAAAATGGCATACGGATGTTTTAGGAACAACTGGAAACCTCCAGGAGGGAAATGATTGGGCTTCAGGAGAGAGACAGACAGTTACAGTGCAAAAATAGGAATTTGCATCAACTCCTAAAAAACGAGAAAGATGAGGTGAGTTGTCAAGTTATTGCATATGAAGTTGGAGTGAATTTTAAGTTTCTTGTAATTCAAGGTATAACCATAAGAACTACTTTACTTTAAACAAGAAAGAACCTTTTATTCATCCTGTGTCAAGTTGGTATGGTGAACTTCTGTGTACAAATATTGTATCATGTTCAACTGAGAGGTCAGGAACCCTCCCTACCACAGCCCCCCACCCCTCGACCCCTGGGAGATCCATTTGGCTTAGTAGTATATTAGTCCATATGTCCTGTACTGTCCTTCCTGCTTAGGCGCTCACTCAGTCTTTTGGGGGTACAGGGTGCTTTAAATGGAAATCTTTTATTTTCTTCTATACTGGGGGTATAGCTCAGAGGTAGAATGCTCCTGTGTTCAATCCCCCGTACAAAACAAAAACAAAAAAACCTACAAACTGCCTGAGAAGCTGGAATAGATATAAATTTTGAATAGCAGTGCCTGACACATAATATAGGTACTTAGCAAACGTTGATCATAAGAAGTGAGCCTGTGCCGGGCGTGGTGGCGCACGCTTGTAATCCCAGTACTTTGGGAGGTGGAGACCGGAGGATCTGGGTTCGCGGCCAGCCTCAGCTAGCTCTCTCTCTCTCCCTCTCTCTCTCTCTCTCTCTCTCTCTCTCTCTCTCGTCTCTCTCTTTCTCTCTCTACCTAGTGAGGCCCTTCGCAACTTCGTGAGACCCGGTTTCAAAATAAAGTATAAAAAATAGGGCCGGGGGCGTAGCGCGGAGGTAGAACGCCCCTGCGTTCAATCCCCGGTACCGCAAAAAAAAAAAAAAGAAGTGGGCCTGGTCCTGGTTAATGCTGCCATGTGCCACTGGCTAATCTTACAATCACTTAGTTTTCTTAGTGTATTAGGCTCTAATATACTAAGCAGAGTGATTGTAAGCTAAGTAGTAAAGGAGGTCACTAAAATGACCAGATGAATACTGTTTGTTTCAGATGAAGCTTTAATATTTTAATACTTCTATAAGAGTTTCTGGTTTCTAAATTACCAGAGTCTAATGTAAGGTAATAGGTGTAGAAAATAATTTAGAAAGGTAGCACTTCTGGAAATTTTAGAATTAAAAAATAAAAACTTCCGGGAGCGGTGGTGCACTCCTGTAGTCCTAGCACTTGGGAGGCTGAGACAAGAGGATTGCAGTTTTGAGGCCAGCCTCAGCCACTTAGACCCTGTTTCAAAAAAAGAAACACATTTTTTAAAAAATTTTTGGGGGTATAGCTTGGAGGTAGAATGCCTCTGGGTTCAATTCCTAGTCCAGTAATAATAATGATAATAATAATAACTTTGTGATTCATTTAATGGTATTTTAAAGTGGTTTCTAGTTATTATGAAGAAGAAAGAATCATTCTAGGATTTTAATACTATTATATGAAAAGATGAAGGAAGAATCTTCCTGGTATTTTAAAACTATTATGTGGGAATAAAAATGCTTTTATCTTTTGAATTTGTAAATTTTAATTGGATTTATCAATCTTAACTTGATGGAAAATACTTTTTTCAGGTACAAAAATTACAAAATATCATTGCTAGTCGAGCTACTCAGTATAATCATGACATGAAGAGAAAAGAGCGTGAATATAATAAACTAAAGGAACGTCTCCATCAACTTGTTATGAACAAGAAGGATAAAAAGATAGGTAAGCAGCTGACTGATACACAGCCAAAGGAGTAAAGAAACCAATATTATGTTCAGAAATAATTGTAAACAGATTGAGATCAGCAGTTCAAGAGGTGTTATTTTCATGCTTTATACAGTTGGTTTTAGATAGGGTATGCCCATATAAACTGGAAATTTAAACAACTGGTTAGTGAAAAGTCATTTGGTTTGCTTCATTAGTTGCAATGTCCATAGAAAAAACTAAGCCAGAAGACACTCTTAATTTTCTTTAGCAAAGAACTGAAGATAAGAATCAGGATGTGTTTCTGAATATCAAAAGGAGTATGATTTTGGAGTTAACTTCATGAATTTGTTCATCATACAAAATCTTTCCTGTCAGTTTGAGTTCCTTTAAGTAAGTTTAGCTGTGCATTTTTGAATCAGTTATTCAAAGGATGTACTGTGAAAGTCATGTTAGTGTCTAAAAGGTGTACTTTTTGTAGTATTCTTTTGAAAACTTTACAACTATTCATGTCTAATTTCAAGTAAATAGAATAAAAAGTCAAGCTACAAAAGTAGAGCTCTACAATATAGTTTTACTGGCTTGTCATGGTTCAGGGAATAAGAAGTCTGTGTATTTATTTATTGAAGAAGTTCTTTCCAAGTGGTTATAGACAGCCCTCTCAGCTACATTTTACAGTGATGCGCCTAACCTGTCTTTCCTAAACTGAACTAGGACTTCAGCTGCAGCCGATGAGCCTAAGTTTCAGGCTGTCTCAGGGTGTGCTCTGCCTGCTCTCAGCAAGCAGTTCATTGTTGACTCCATCACTGCCATTGTGTGCAGCAGAGCTATTGTGTCTAACTGAATATTTTACTTAAAAAATATTGAAAAATAGAAAATGAAGGTATAATAATTAAGGCAAGTTTGGAAATGTTTAGGTATTCTGAGTTGATAAATCTTATTCAATCATTAGTTTTTTGATTAACCTATTCATTCATGAAGGAAAACAAAAGGAGCAGGAAGAAATGCTAAAAGTATAAAATGTAACATCTAGTAAGAGAAGTTTTTCAAGATTTACCTTTGGAACAGACCCCTTTTATTTAGGAGTCTAAGTTGTTTCCTTTTCTAAACCCAGTTGGAAGTGACATTTTCATAATGATTTAATTAACTCTAAAATTGTAGTAACTTATTCTCATTTTCCTTCTTACCCCAAACGTGTCCTTCTCTCCTGGGAAGAAGAGACGTTAGGGCCTTGACTCCTTTGAAGACGACACTGGTAGTGGTGTTATAGGGCATGGCAGACTTGTACTGTAAAGGTCCAAATAGTAAATATTTCTGGCTTTATGGGGTCTGTATTTTTTGTACCTACTATCTCTGCAATTATAGGGGAAAAGTCCATAGACAATATGTAGACAAATGGATGTGGCTGTGTTCCAGTAAAGCCTCATTTATAAAATTAGGCAGCTAGCCTGCTGGACATAGTTTGCCAACCATTAATAATGAAATTAATAAGGATAAAGTAACACTTATGAAGTGTTTACTGTGTGCCAGGTCCTGTGTTCACCTTTAACATTATTTCTTTCAATCCTAATAACTCTTTGGTAGATACTTTTGTTATTCCCTCTGTATCAATGAAGAAACTGGCTTAGTAGTTAAATAACTTGCCAAGATCCCAGTGCTTACCAGCAGAGCAACTAGAAATTAAACTATTTCAGCCCCGATCCCAGCCCATATACCATATTCACTTACGTCCCTAATGTGTATAGAGTGCATTCGAGTTTTAAATATATATGGTAAGAATTGGTTTTGTTTTGTGTGTTCATGTTTGTAGCCATGGACGTTTTAAATTATGTGGGGAGAACTGATGGAAAAAGAGGCTCCTGGAGGACTGGTAAAACAGAAGCCAGGTAAAAGCCAGTTTAAATTGATCAACTTAGGTAGACTTTGCTTCCTCCACAGCATTTTTACACCAACAGTTTCTTTCTCAGGAATGAAGATGAAATGTACAAAATTCTCTTGAATGATTATGAGTATCGTCAGAAACAAATACTCACAGAAAATGCTGAACTTAAGAAAGTTCTTCAGCAAATGAAAAAGGAAATGATCTCTCTTCTTTCTCCCCAAAAGAAGAAGCCTAGAGAAAGAACAGATGATAGTACAGGAACCGTAAGTGGCCTTTACTCTCTCATATGGACTTCAGATTGTTAATTAGAGCGATTCAGACACTGGATGGGTATGCTCAGTGGGGCACTATTGATATAGTGATATAGTGAAGAAGACGGTCACTGCTCTGCTATTCCCTGCACAGAAGATGTCCTGTATGTTTCCAGATATTCCCTGGGAAGTGATGGAGATAATTTTCTGGGGGCTTAATCCATGCTAAGCATGGTGATAAACACTTTATAAGCCTTGTCTCATTTCATAATGTTTCTCATAATATATGACACATTATTTCAAGTAGCATAAAAATTTGGTTATTTCTATACTATAATTATCTCCATTTTATAGAAGAGGAAACTGAGGCACAGTAGTTAACTGTCCCAGTATGACACGTGACAGAACTAGGATTTGAATCCAAGCCTGCCTCTAGAGCTTATGCTTGTAAACCATTGTGCCAGATATTTCAATTGTTTGAAGTGTCATATACTCTACTTTTCATGGAATGAAAATTTAGGTAACTTTGGGAACCAAATAATCATTCAGTTTCATGTATTTATTGATTATTCATTATGTTCTAGTTCCTAGAAAGAAAAAGCTAAAATGATTTTGCCTTTTTTCTTCAAGAAGCTGTTTTTGGGAGAAACAGACATGTGGAGAAGTAATCATTACATGTGTTAGGTACTATGATAGGGTTGTGCAAGCTCACATTAGTGATTAAAATCTAAAAATAACAGTGCTGATGGAAAATGCTGATCACCAAGAAGTCTCTAGAATTTGTTTTTTAAACCTGTACTTGAGGATTATTTTGTGGGATCACAAATCAGTCTGTGATTAATAAGCCCATCCCACCTCCTATCTTTTGTTTTTTTTTTTCTTTAAAACTTGTTTTTAAATATTACTTGAACACAGTAGTTTGACACACACCCCCGCCCCGCCGTCTTTTCCACTGGGGATACATTCCAAGACTCCCCCCTCTCAATGAATGCCTGAAACCACGGATACACTGTATATACTGTCTTTTCCTATTCAGTGTTCTCGTATTTTTTCCTGTACTTATATACCTATGAGGAAGTTTAATTTATAAATTAGGCACAGTAAGAGAGTAATCATAACAACTAATAATAAAATAGAAGTTATAATACTATACTAAAAGTTATATGTGGTCTTGCTGCCCCTGAAAATATCTTCTTGTTCTATACTGTATTCTGAGATCTTGTTTGAACAAGCTAACTGAAGATAACTAAAACTGAGAATATTACTATATTTAACACACTCCAATTTGAGGTCTGCTTGACCTCTTACATTTAGTTAACATTTTTTCTCAAAGTCTGTAATTTCTAGTCAGTTGTTAACTTTCACTAATACCTCTTCAGGGTTAGCATGGTTGACATTATTTGTGAGGCAGTTTTTGGCCTATTCTTTACTACTCTTTCATTGCTGGCCTTCAGTCAGAAGGTAATAAAGCAGTCTTTCTCAGATGAACCCTCCCCCTCTTATCATTACTCAGGCAGTAAGTAGTATCCTGTATAATTCTTCATAATGCAAATGTTAAAGTTTGGAGAAATAATCTTTTAAGTACATCTGCTGTTTTTAAAAGATCTACTTTTCTAGCTCTAGTTTCTCTTAAATATAAGTAATTCAACCATTCTGTTCTTGGAAAGATTTTGGAGCATTATAGCAAGAGGAATAAGTTGTAACCTTGGCTGGGCATAGTGGTGCACACCTGTAATTCCCAGTACTTGGGAGGCTGAGACAGGAAGATCACAGGTTCAAAACTAGGTTCAGCAACCTAGCATGACCCTATTTCAAAACAGAAAATAAGAGCTGGGGGTGTAGCTTGGAGGTAGATTGCCCCGGGTTCAATCCCTAGTAACCACCAAAAAAAAAAAAAAAAGATATAACTTTGGAATGCCTGTGTAGCGGCCATGTTTTATTTATTATCTGGCTTGCTTACTTGTAGCCAAAGTATATACCTAAAATTCAGTTTTGGTAACTTTTTTTTTTGTAGCAAAAATAGGCCAGCCCTATTTTTTATTCTTTATTTTGAAACAGGGTCTCACTAAGTTGCGGAGGGCCTCACTAAGTAGCTGAGGCTGGCCGTGAACCTGTGGTACTCCTACCTCAGCCTCCCAAGAACTGAGATTACAAGCATGCACCACCATGCCTGGCTAAATTTTTTATTTTCATCTTTTGATTTATAGGTTCTTAGTCTGGAAAATGAACAGTAATTATTATTAATTTTTAACAACACTTTTGTAGTACAGGTTGAGCATTCTTAATCTGAAAATCCGAAATCTGAAACTTTTTGAGCACCAACATGATGCTATAAGTAGAAAATTCCACACCTTGATCTCATGTGATAGGTCACAGTCAAAACAAAGGCTCACTGAAAATATCTAAAAATATCGCATAAAATTACCTCCAGCCTATAAGGTGTATATGAAACATAAGTGAATTTGGGTTTAGATTAGACTTGTGTCCAATCCCTAAGATATCATGTTATATATATGTAAATACTGCAAAATCAAAAAAGACCACTGGAACATTTCTGGGCCCAAGTATTTCAGATAAGGGATATCTACCTGTATTCTGATATACTTTATGTGGAAGAGATGTGGCTTCTTGGAAAAGTTACTAGCAGATAGCTCCTGAAGATTAATTGGCAAGAACCAGGGTCACAAGGAGCCACATCTTGGGCCTCTCCCTCCCCTGCTCTGCCGTGGAGGTCTTGCCCTCTGTGAGCCCCATGCTGACCGTAGACCGTTGGTACAGTTCTTCAGACTCGGCTACTCCCTCCCTCATGCCTGCTGCACCTGCAGGTGGGAGCAGTCTAATCAGCCCTTCTTTTCTTTTCTTTTCTTTTCTTTTCTTTTCATCTTTTTATTTCTTCTGTGATATTTTATTAATCAAATTAGTAAAGCTTATTGACCCGCTGAGAAATCAATAACAAATTAGGGTGTTTTTTATGTAGGTGCAGGTTATTGTGACCTAGGCCTTTTACTATTCTTTCCCCATGTTCTTTATCCTACTTTGATTCTGAATAATAATTTATCAATAAAACTTTCTATGATTTCATGTCTTGGTATAATAGAAAGAAAAATATCTCCAGTTATATGAAAAATTATATGAGGAAAGCAGTATTAATAGTTGCTTTTACTGTAGAGATTATTTCAAAGGTTTGTTGAAGCAGCCTAGGATTAGCACAAGTTGCTCTAACTTCAAATCTGTTTTACCTCTTGGCTGTGGGACACTACTACTTCTCTACATCTGAGTTTTCCCACATTGTAACATGATTTGAGGGTTAACTAACACGTCAAAGCATCTAACACAGCATTAGACAGGTAGCGAGTATTTCTTCCTCAAATAGCATCATGACTTTTGTCACTAAATTCTTGGATTCAAATTCAGCTTTGAAGAGATCTGAAATGAGGGGGGGTCTGTTGTTCATATTCATTGCTTTTTGTCAAGATGTGTGAAGTAATGGGTCATGTATGTGTAAGATACAGCACAGAAATGATTTTGGTATGCCTCTCTGGTAATCAGTCTGATGACAACTGCCTGGGTATGAAGCCATTTTAAGATACTGGTCTTTTCCTTTTTCTCTCTCATCACTTGTAGGTTATCTCTGATGTTGAAGATGATGCTGGGGAACTGAGCAGAGAGAGTATGTGGGACCTTTCCTGTGAAACTGTGAGAGAGCAGCTTACAAACAGCATCAGAAAACAGTGGAGAATTTTGAAGAGTCACGTAGAAAAATTAGATAACCAAGGTAGCTCTTGCTTCACTGCATGTGAAATGGTTTCTGAAAGCAAGCAATTGATTCACAGCTTCCTGGGAAGCTACAGTGTGGGCTTAGACCTGAAGCTTGTAGCTCTGAAAGCTTGGTGCTTTGAAAGCAAGATTTTGCCTACTTTTTTTGTATGTGTATTTGTGCTACCAAGGATTGAACCCAGGGGCAAGGTGTTCTACCTCTGAGCTATATCCCTAGCCTTTTTATTTTGAAATAAAGTCTTGTAAAGGTGCTTGAGGCTAGCCTTGAATGTACAATCCTCCTATCTCTGCCTCCCAAGTACTGGGCTTACAGGCCAATGCCACCACACCCGGTTTTTGCCTACTTTTTGCCATGAGATTTCAGCTTCAATGAGAAAAATACACTTTGCTCTCAGAGTAATCTTTGAAAAGAGAATAGCATGTATCCATCTGCAGTGAATGCACTGTACAGTTAAGAAAACTGAGTCTCTTGCTAAATCTTTAAAATCAAGATATTCATTATAATATAGTATAAAGACAAACCTTTTGCTGATTTCCAGATTCTTACATACTACTAGGTTCCAAATAATTAAAAAAATTTCAAAGTAACAAATGTTCGATTGCAAATTATCAATTAAGAAGTACATAAAGTAGAATATCTGGGTATGTATTCCCTATATGTAACACTTAACAGTTTGCTGCATATGTTTCTAGTCTTTTCTGTATTGATTTATGAAATATTTGTTTAAAAATATGTAAAAATTCAAGCCGGGTGTGGTGGCGCACGCTTGTAATCCCAGTACTTTGGGAGGCGGAGACCTGAGGATACGGGTTCAAGGCCAGCCTCAGCGCGCTCTTTCTCTCTCTCTCTCTCTCTCTCTCTCTCTCTATTTCCCCCCCTCTCCCTTTCTCCCTCCCCTCCCTCCCCTCCCTCT
>PVJS01004949.1:26211-53069 GCA_004027185.1 Glis glis | reverse complement strand
TTAGAAATTATTCCCTGGCCTTATATTTAGATCTCTATGGATGAATAATATATCCCTAATATTTTGTATTTGTTAAATAAAATTTGCATACTTTTATATCAGGGAAATTGAGATTTCTTTTCTTTTGCAGTACTAGGGATTGAACTCAGGGGCACTCTACCACTGAGCTCTACATCTCCAGCCTTTTTTATTTTGAGACAGGGTCTCACTAAGTTGCTGAGACTGGCCTTGAACATATGATCCTCCTGCCTAAGCCTCTAGGAATTTGCAACCATGCCCAGATAAGTCAGGGAAATTAAGATTTCTATTTTGTAAATGAAGTCCATTTAAAGGAAATTTATTTTAAATTATAAAAGTAATGAACTCAGTGTCCTTGTATTAAGTAGTAAGGAACAGCAAAATTATATATAGTCCCAATATTAATTTACGTGAGATTTTATTCATTTGACATTATTTATTAGTAAATAGCAAATATATCTGGACTTCATATTTCTTGAATGTAATATAAAAGAGAGCAAGATTTGTAACACTGCGTTGATCTCTTAAGCAGTATCAACAAGCACATAGCTTACGAATTTGTTATTTATGATAATATTTTTCTGTGAATGTAGCCAAGACTTTTTTTTTTTTTTTGCGGTACCTGGGATTGAACGCAGGGGTGTTCTACCTCCGTGCTATACCCCCGGCCCTACTTTTTCTATACTTTATTTTGAAACCGGGTCTCACGAAGTTGCGGAGGGCCTCACTAGGTAGAGAGAGAGAGACAGGGGGAGGGAGAGAGAGAGAGAGAGAGAGAGAGAGCGAGAGCGAGCTGAGGCTGGCCACAAACCCGGATCCTCCGGTCTCCGCCTCCCAAAGTACTGGGATTACAAGCGTGCGCCACCACGCCCGGCACCAAGACTCTTTTTAATCAGAACATAGTCTTGAATATGTAGATTACAAATTAAATGTTGGCAGCAGATATCTTTTTGTAAGGATATCATTCCTATAATCATATGAATTTATAGTTTTCATGGACTTATAATTGCTTTGCTTTTTAAAATTTTTTCAGGCCGGGTGTGATGGCACATGCTTGTAATCCCAGTACTTGGGAGGCTGAGACCAGAGGATCTGTATTCGCGGCTAGCCTCAGCTACTTAATGAGGCCTTCCGCAACTTAGTGAGACCCTGTTTCAAAATAAAGACTAAAAAATAGGGCTGGGGGTGTAGCTAGGAGGTAGAATGCCCCTGGGTTCAATCCCCAGTGCCGCAAAAAAAATAATAAAATTTTTTGATAGTGTTAAAATGACAAATTTAATTTTGCTGTAGCTTTTGAAAAGGAAATTACTACCTTTTAGAAAATGGTTTTTAAATATTTGTTCAAAAACTAATGGTGACTATTAAAACCTTGTCAATTTTACTGGGTGTTAGTTTCAAAGGTACACTTAGAAGGTTTTAACGATGAAGATGTAATATCACGACAAGACCATGAACAAGAAACTGAGAAACTGGAGTTAGAAATTCAGCAATGTAAAGAGATGATTAAAACACAGCAGCAACTTTTGCAGGTAAATGTGAATTACCTTTTAAAGCTCTTCTGCCCTGTGAAAGGCTAGAATTTTACTAAGTCTTACTAGATTTTTATTCCTTTAAAATAAACTATGTATTTGACATTTTTCCAAATCTAAACTCAGTTCTCTGCCAACCATTACATTGCATACCATTCCTTAAATAGTCTGTGTTTACCATTTGGGGTCGTAGCATTTGGGAAAAGAGAATCTTCATTTGACTTTCTGGTTCTTCATAATTTCGGTCCTTGCCCTGAAGTTTGACCTTGCTTCCCTTGCTTTCATCATTTCAACTCGTCCGAGTGTTGCAGGGATGGATCCCTTGGGACTTACTATGTCTTAAAATTAATAGCAGCAGCTCGCCACTGCCTGTGACGATGACACCACTTCACTGTTGAGAGACTGTTACTTGTTGGAAGAAAAGGAGCGCCTCAAGGAAGAATGGTCCCTTTTTAAAGAGCAGAAAAAGAATTTTGAGAGAGAAAGACGAAGCTTTACAGAAGCGGCTATTCGCCTAGGTTTGGAGGTATTTTAAACAGTTGGGCTTTTGAGAATCCTGGGGGGTAGGAGGCAGGCCTCAGTAAAATGCTTCTAGTTCTGCTTTTAATTGTTTCTTTGTTGTCCGGTTTTTCTCTGAAGTATTTCACTGAACATCTCATAAGTAACTTAAAGGGAAGCTGAGCATATGAACAATTATAGAATGGTATCTTTTTCTCATTACCAGATTTGGGAATTGGAGTTTTTAAGAAATAAACTGTAAGCATTCGTTTATCCCTCTCAGGTTGGCTTTTTACTGTTAAGTGTCTAATTTCACACAAGAGAGATCTCTTTCAGGCATCTAACATCTGTCCACTGTCAGTAGGTATGATCCCAGAAGATTGGACAACCGTGAGCACATTCGTTGTTCAAAAAGATAAATAAAGTTGGGTGTGGTGGTGCACACTTGTAATCCTAGTATTTGGGAGGCTGAGACAGGAGGATTGCAAGTTCACGGCCAACCTCAGCTACTTAGTGAGGCCCTCCGCAACTTAGTGAGACCCTGTTTCAAAATAAAGAAGAAAAAATAGGACTGGGGGTGTAGCTCGGAGGTAGAATGCCCCTGGGTTCCATCCCCAGTTCTGCAAAAAAAAAAAAAAGAGAGAGGGCTGGGATGTATCTCAGTGGTAAAGAGCTTGCCTAATACGCACAAGGCCCTTGGTTCTATCCCCAGTATGAAAAAAGAAAAGACAAAAATTAATGATAAAAGAAAGCACAGTAAAAAGTTCCATCTCCAGTCCCTCATTCATTGATGTACGCATTAACAATGAACATATATATATATATACGAACACTATATACATTATATGTATATATATGAACACTTATATAGCTTGCTTTTTTTTTGTTTCGTGGTGCTGGGGATTGAACCCAGGCCTTGCACATGCTAGGCAAGCACTCTACCACTGAGCTACATCACCAAAGCCCTATAGCTTGTTTTTTTAAGCAGTGTATTGCTTACATTTTTCCATTTCAAAAATTATAGAAGTAATATCTAAACATAGTTTTAAAAACAAACTCAACCCATACAAAATATCCCCCCTTCTTTACCCCCCATTTCATTCCTTAGAGATAAACACTGTTAAACATTTCTCTTGGTAACTCTTCTGGGAAGCCCTCATTTTTACATGTAGTATTTTAACTTTTTTTCTTGACATTGGTCTATTGATTCCCTGCTGTGGAAGACAAGAAATATAGTGTCTTTATAATGCCTCCCACCTACTCTCTTTCTCATCCACATCTGATTTCTTCATAATGTTAACTTTGGTTCTCTGGTTGCCTTTTTTTACTTTAAATAAATAATGTTCAATGTTTCCATTTCATGTTTGTTCATAACTTCAGACGGTATCCCTTTATTCCTGCAATGAAAGATGAGGAACTTCTTATAGTTATCCTTGTTCCACCTCTCTTTCCCCTTCACTTTGCCATTTTTGTGGTAATGTTTTTCATTGTCAAGTGTTAACACATTTATTTTCTGCCCTATAATATAATCCAGGTATAAGTACTTTGTCTAAAGTTGAGATTTAAAAGTTGAAAACCAGGAAATCACATTGATAGCATCATAATTATATAAATATAATTCATTATAAACAAATAATGTATTCAGACACAGAAAATATTCTTTATTTTCAAGACTTCTCTCACCCAGAAGAGACATATTATCTAGTGAATTCTTTGCCTTTTTCTGTAGCTTCCTTTGTGAGTTCCTGAATCAGATTGAGCTGCCATGTTTCTTATATCTCATGTTGTCCTTTTGGGGGTTTCTTTTGGATTTCTTGTATTACCTTCTTAAGTAACTTTTTTTCACAGATAGTATATAAGTGATAAACAGGTGTTTATTCTATAAACCTTCCGAATGTTTATCACTAGAGTACCCCAAAATATATTTATACTTGATTGATTTGTCTAGGTAGAATTTAGGTTTCAGCTTTTTCCCTCAAAGCTTTGAAAAACTTATTCCATTTCTTCTAGTGTTTGGTTTTGCTATGAGAGGCCAGATTGTAATAAAACCTGTGTTACATTGTAGCTAACCTAGTTTTTTGTCCCTGTCTCAGGAAGCTTTTGGAATTTTCTATTCCTGTTTTCCTGAAATTTTACCAGGATGTCTAAATAGTTCTTTTCATTTGGAATTTTCTATATTTATAGGGATGTTTTCTTGTGTATTTTATTTTTCTCTTTGACGTCTCTGTATTCTGGAACTTCTGTTAGGCAGAGTTTGGCTTTCTGAATAGTTTAGTAAGTTGACTGTGTTCTAAATATTAGATGCTGTCATACCTTTATCCTGTGGATCACCAAACTGGTCTTAAGGGTTTTATTATTCACTTGAGCCACTGAGTTTTTATTTCAGAACTTACCTTTTAAATGTTCTAATGAGCCTGATTTTTACTTTTCTTTGTATAGCATTTTGTTACTTTACAGACATTCATTAATCTGATGATATGTGTTACAGTTTTTAAGAGGGTTTTTTCCATCTCTTGAGTTTCTGTTACCTGTGGTCAATTAATTTATGTTGGCCTTTTTTCTCTTATGCTATTAAGTTTTCTTCAGATATCTGGGTTTCATGTTTCTGTGCCAATATTTATGAATGAAGAACTGTATTTTGGTTGTTTTAAGTAGCTGATGTGGATTTCCTCCACAGCTATGAAAGTCTGTTTCACCAATAGCTGTCTTCCTTGGGGAACAAAAGCAGTTTACGTCAGCATTTTCTATCTGGTGGGATCACCTGTTTCTGAGCCCCTGTCCCCAACAGTGCTCCAAAAGATACTATTGTAGGGAGTGACTACACTGCATGTCACTCCCGGTTGCCTGGTGCTTTTCCATGCATGAGACTTATCTGCCACCAGCTGTCACATTGGACGGGGCGGGGGGGGGACCAGAGACCTGAGGGTGAGGGAGAATTAGTATAGAATTCATCCTCTGTTCAAAGTGGGGAGGTGTGACACGTGCTTGTGTCCTCTTGTGGTTTAGTGGTGGTGGTCACTAGTACTGGTACATTGCTAGAGGACAACAGAAATGCTTCATGAAACCAGAAGTCTTTTTTTCTCGATTGCTTAATTTACAATGTACAATACTTTTTACTTGTAATTTTATGTTTACAATGTGTTCTGTATGATCAAAAGTTATGCTAATCCCCATTTTTTACATCGTTCATTTGAGTTCAAAATTAATGAGAAAATAGTGGTTGTTGGTTTATTAAGTGAATAGTAATTGAACTTATTTGATTTTTATTTTAAACATAATTTTTAAATGAAAATTTTCTTAGTTTTCTAGGCTAATTTATTTGACATAAGAAGTATGTATAGATAGCCAGAGTGTAAACACAGATAGGTAGAGAAGTCATGTGAAATGTCAATTCTGCGAATATTGAAGTATTGATAATTACTTCTCTGGTTGGTTTGTTATGATAGAGAAAGGCATTTGAAGAAGAAAGAGCCAGTTGGTTAAAGCAACAGTTTTTAAATATGACTACCTTTGACCACCACAACTCAGAAAATGTGAAACTTTTCAGTGCCTTCTCAGGAAGTGAGTACTTTATAGACTATTTAATCTGAAAATGCATGTAAATAAAATATAGATTATTAATGTAAAACTTTAAAATCACCTTAAGAAGAATTCTCTAATTGTCTAAGAAGAGTTCTCTAAAAATCAACTGTAATACATATTTACTGGAGTCAAAATGAGGAGGACCATGCATACCTAAAGTAACTTTTGTTGCAAATGTAATAATATCAGGTTTTTAAAATTCAAAATCTAGAGTTATTCTTAAAACTAGTTCCTTTGAAGTGTTCACAGAAATGCAACAGAGATGGCAAGTTAATTTGTTCTATCTCACACTTCAGAATTCAAATGAATCATCCTAGATAGTTATCTTCTCTGTATTTAATACCTCACCATATGAATTGCCTTTTTTCCATCCTTTTTTGAAACAGGTTCTGATCCGGACAATCTTATAGCGCACTCAAGGCCACGGCAAAAGAAGCCTCACAGTGTGTCTAGTGGCGCTCCAGTTTGCACATCTAAACTGACTAAATCCCTTCCTGCTTCACCTTCTACTTCAGACTTTTGCCAGACACGTTCCTGTGTATCTGAACATAGGTATTTATTTATAGGTGATCTTTTCACCTGTTTCTAAAAATTGCTAACATTGCACTGCTAAACAGAAGTTATCCTATCTGTAATATTAGCAGCAATAGAGGCTTTGGACAGGAACTTATTGAGTGTTCAGTACATAGGTGTTGTGCCAGGTGATGGAAGTACAGCAATAGGAACAAGGTAGATCTGGTCCCTGCTCTTGGAGCTAAATCATGTATGGTGTATATTATTATTTCACATCTAAAATGTCTTTCCTTCTTTCTTTTCTTCTTTTTTTTTTTTTGTGGTGCTAGGAATAGAACCCACAGGCATTCTACCTCCAAGCTACATCTTCAGCCCTATTTTATATTTTATTTGGAAACTAGGTCTTACTAAGTTGAAGAGAGCCTTGCTCCGTTGCTGAGGCTGTCCTCAAACCCACAATCCTCCTGTCTCAGCCTCCCAAGTATTGGGATTACAGGTGTGTGCCACCACACCCGGCTTTAAAATATAGTTTCATTTGCAGGAGTTACTTAATATTTTAAGCACCTTAATTGTATTAAATACAAGGATATTGTTTTCATACCTTTTTTGTTGTTTTTTGTTTTGAAACAGGGTCTTGCTAGGTTGCTGAGAGTCTCACTAAATTGCCACAGTTGACTTCAAACCTGTAGTCCTTCTGTCTCAGCCTCCCAAGTACTGGGATTACAGGCATGCACCACCATGCCTGTCATCAAGGACATATTTTAAAGTTTGTTCTGAACTGGGCGTGGTGGCTCACTCTTGTAATCCCAGTACTTGGGAGGCTGAGACAGGAGGATCTCAGGTTCACAGCCAACCTCAGCTACTTAGTAAGGCCCTCCGCAATTTAGTGAGACCCTGTTTCAAAATAAAGAATAAAAAATAGGACTGGGGTTGAAGCTCAGAGGTAGAATGCCCCTGGGTTCAATCTCTAGTACCGCAAAAAATAAAGAAAAAATAAAGTTTGTTCTGGTATGCACATTTCCTTGGAGTTCAAGGGCAAAGAACTGACAAAAGCCTATTTACCTTAATGATAGGGCTGGGGTGTAGCTCAGTAGTAGAGTGCATGCCTAGCATGCCTGAGACTATGGGTTCCCCCCCCAGTGCCGCAACAAAAAAAGAGTGATAAATAAGATCCATGCCCAGGGTTGACAGTGTAAAGAAAGGTGGCTCCCCACCCCAGAAAATACATATATTGCTATGAATTGCTACATTTTGATATTTTCCTGTCTCAAGTTGTTAAATCACTTTCTAAAATATAATACCAACACTCTACCTCAGATCATATTCCAAGATTAATTTTGACCTAAGCAGAGAAATTAGAGCATTAATAATGAGATAGAAATAGAAAAAAAAAATCAAAGGGTTTAGTTGGGAAGTGTGACGTAATCTCTTGTTAAAGTTGGACACAGTGGCCCAAGGGCCTGACAGTTGGGCAGGTGCCTTAGAGAGCAAGAGTCAGATCTGCAGCACTTTTGGCTTGTGATAAAGATTGGTGTGGAACTAAATATTGAAGAAACCAGCTGGCCCTTGGGCCAAAAATAGTTAAACAGCTGGATTTTAAAACAAGAATATGAAGCTTTTGAAAGGAGGATGACAAAGCATTATAGTTTATAGTTGACTTTGAAAAGGTTGCGGGAATTAGGACAGAGCTGGGTGAGAGCACTCCAGGAAACTGTGGGTCTCTGAGGTGGGACACACTTCATGCATTTGCAGTGGTGAGTATGGTTATGAGCGAGATCTAGAGGTGTGAGATGAGAATGGAGACTTAAAGTTCCTGTGTACACACGTAGAATGAGGTCATGAGCCCCTGTGCCCGTCACTGGGGCCAGTAATGATCATGACTAACTCATGATCAGTAGTGTTCGTATGTCACCCCATTCTGCTTGTACCCCATACACATGCGCTCTGTGGGTTTCATTTTATAAAACATTTCAGTCTGTATTTGTAGGTCAATTTATAGGCCAAATACTGTTCTAAGGACAATGGACAAGCATGAGAGAATTTTAAACAAGAGAGGGAAGAAATTATAAAACAGTGTGTTCTGTTTTATTATGTGGAAAACATTATCAGTTAGTAAATAAGCCAGGACATCCATTATGATGTGAGAGATAATAGGCATTTGGATTCAGGTCATAATGTGAAGATAGAAATGCTTTTAAAATTGAGGTATATGCTAAAGTTTGAGCCAGTAGATTGACTGATGGGATAAATAGGGGAAGGGAAAGTTTACTTAATTTACAGTCTAAGGATAATGTAAACTCAAATATTTTCTTGCATGGAAGGTTACTGAAACTCCCAAATTTGACAAATCAGAATTATCTCTATATACATCAGATTCTCACCACTTACAGATAATACATTTCATATCTAGTATAACATAGTTATCTCAGTTGTTTTTATGTATTTAAAATTTTTACTTTTTCATTTAATTATTTTTAGTTATGGAATATTTGACATAAATATTCCTTGAAGGCATTGTTTTAATAAAAAGCACATTTAGCCTACATCACAGGGTATGTAAATATTATATGTAAAGTACCTAAAACAGTTTTTGGTCCATTGGAAACATTCATTGACAGTAAAAATATATGTAAACACCAATGTATTATTAAAAAGTTTCCATTTCTTGTATTTTAAGGGCTACTCTAAAAATCATCAGTGGCATAGAAACAGAACTTTAGAGCTTAAAGGAACTCTTAAGCAGATATTCTAGCCTCTGAGAATGAAACAAAGGAAAAGAGTTATACCGAAGCTGTGTGGCTTGATGTGGTTCTTGAATTTTAAATTATTTTATAAATTTGGATCTGGATCTCTTGCTTATGAAGAACCTTGGATCTTGTTTTAAAATAAGATTACAGCAAAGTAATTAGGGGAATTCAAAGCCAATTTCTACAACAGCATCCCCATTGCCCAAGCCTTCACTACAGAGTGAAGTTTTTCGTGAAGTCTTTGCTTTTGTGCCTTGGATTCCATGCAAAGTGACTCGTACTAAGTTACGGAGGGAACTAAGTTGATCATCGATCTCATCTGAGACAGATCTGAGGTACAGGGATTCTGAGGACTGAATTAATTATAACCAAGTTTCCTTATTTTTCTTTAAGTATTGGTAAATAAGTGTAAGTAAAATTTTTAGGGTATTGGTTTTGATTTTTAGAATTAAAAATAACAATGCTTTTTAGGATTGCCACATTATGAGGTCAGGTTAGTAAACCAGAGTTCCAAGAAATATACATTTAGAAAAGTTTTTGTGAAAAAAGTGGTTACCAAAGATATTCAGATGATAAAAATGTGTTATTCATTGGCTCAACACCATAGATTTAAAGTAATCATTTAAACCAGGCATGGTAGCCGGGCATGGTGGTGCACGCTTGTAATCCTAGTACTTGGGAGGCTGAGACTAGAGGATCACAGGTTCGTGGCCAGCCTCGGCTACTTAGCGAGGCCCTCTGCAACTTAGTGAGACCCTGTTTCAAAATAAAGAATAAAAAATAGGGCTGGGAGTATAGCTTGGAGGTAGAATGCCCCTGGGTTCAATCCCCAGTACCGCAAAAAAAAACAGGCCTGGTGATGTATACCTGTAATCCCACTACTCGGGAGGTTGAGACAGTAGGATCACAGGTTCGAAGCCAGCCTCGGCAACTTAGCGAAGCCCTCAGCAGCTTAGTGAGACCCTGTTTCAAAATAAATAATAAAACAGAGCTGGAGGTGTGGCTCAGAGGTAGAACGTACCTGGGTTCAATCCCCAGTACCGAAACAAAACAAAAAGTAACCATTAAACTAGATTTCTTTGTTTTGAGGCTGGTTGAACTTAAGCCATCTGGCTTCAGAGTCTGGTCTGTTCAGCACTTTTGTAGGCTTTCATTAAATATCTGAATGGATGGACAGATAGATGGAAACATGCACGAACAAATAGACAAGTGAAGAAGGAAACCATAAGGAGATTAGAAAATAGCGGTTAAAAAACCCTGGGACTTGCAGCTTTCAAAACCCACACATTCTTGGTCTACCTTCAGCTTCACTTGGGCAGCATGCTTCAGAGTAGATGAGAGGGGTAAATAAAATAAGTAGGTAAATAGATGGATAAGGTGATAAATTAAGCTATGTTGAAATACTTCTCTTTAATATTCTTGATTAATGTATCCTTAAAATTTACTTGGCACAAGATACAGGAGAAGCCAGATTTTAGACATTTAGGCATATCTAAAATGTAGAAGAAGCTGGGCATGGTGGCGCACACTAATGATCCTACTACTTGGGAGGCTGAGACAGGAGACTCACAGGTTCACAGCCAGCTTCAACAACTTATCGAGGTCCTCTGCAACTTAGACCCTGTTTAAAAATTTTTAAAATAGGGCTGGGAGTGTACCTCAGAGGTAGAATGCCCCTGAGTTCGAGTCCCAGTACCACACACACACACACACACACACACAAAGTATACAAGAAGAAGGGGATAATTATTAAGGTCCTACTTTTCTTTTTCCAACAGTTCAGTCAGTGTGCTGAATATAACTCCTGAAGAAACGGAACCAAATCAGGTCGGAAGACAGTGTCCAAATCAGAAGTGGAGTGTGGCGTCAAGACCTGGATCACAGGAAGGTTGCCACAGTGGATGCTCCTTGACCTACACAAATTCTCATGTAGAAAAAGATGACTTACCTTAGACGTGCGGATGGCAATTTTTTCATTAACATGTTCATCAAATTTCACATCTAAGTTGAAACAGGGTGTGTCATAAAGTCATCATCTCTAGTAATTTAAGATGGTCTCGGTTGTTTGTCTGGACTTCCCTGTCTTCCCCCAAAGAGCTGAAATGCTAAATCTATTTAAAAGGATATAAAAGCTTTGGAGATATGTATTTTTAGTAACAGAAGCATCTGGTTCTGTGAATAAAAGAATGTATAGATGTTTGAATGGAAACAAAAGCACTAAAATGAGTTTCCTCTTTATAGGTATTAAAAAATAGCACTTTTAGGAAACTGATTATTGTAAATGTTTAATTTTTGTCCCAAATATAATTGGCAGTGGAAGTTTAGCCTTTACTTGAATGTATACTGTAGATTTTTAACAAAGCAAGTTCTATATTTATTATGTTTAGTGTGATTTTGGAATTACCTCTTTCATATGTTTTAAATAAAATGAGATTTATGTATGTTTTGTACATAAATATACATGATTATGTTAAGAGGCTTTAAGACTTAAAAATTTCACACAACCATGAGTATAGTATTTCATGCCAATAAAAATTTTTTTAGTGGTATTCTGTTTACAGATGTATTAGGACCATTGCCACATTGCATTTAAGTTTTTTTTTTAATTTATCTGGGCAATAAATATTCAAAGTTATTCCATGAAGCCAAGTTCTTTAGATAATCAGCATCACTAGCATTACATTTTTGAGATTTTTTAAAGCATTGTATTTTTATTTTATATATGGTAGGATATTATAATTTTTAAAAGGACTATTGATTATAGAGTAATGGGGCAAGAAAACAAAAGTACCTTTGAATCACAGTTTAAGAACATTGGTTTAAGCTACTCAGATGATAAAAGATATTTAAGATGTTTGAATGGTGATATTTTCCTTACTAGATGAGTACCAGTACAGTAATACCTGTACCAGCTAGAACTTTATATCATTGACAATAATTTTTTAATATTTTTTCAACAAAATATTTACAAATTATAAAGAAATATGACAATGTAAAAGCATCAAATTTTATAATCCAGCTATGATACTCTGGACAATCCTGTGTCTTTCTTTTCAAAACAATCTTAGGCTCTTTTGTCTCCATAATGTTTCTGATTGCATGTTTCTTCATGAAAAGTATGTTATTAATAGTAAAAATAATAAATATAGGCCCAGGCTCTTCCCCTGGATCTTCATCAGAAAGCTTTAAGTGCCTAACCCTTGCTCGTCTCCTTACATAGAAGCCCACACAGGTCCAGCCCTTGCTAGGTGTAGTAGTTTAGTCCCATCTGCTTTACCTTTTCTAGTAGTTCAACTCTTCACATATACTCACCCTGTTTGTGGCTGTTCCATTTAAATTTGCCATACTACTGCCCCCCAGAAAATATATATATATAAAAACATATATATTCACGTCATTCATTCACTGTAGATAACTCTATGGAGTTGTATAGCAGCAGCCATTTTTTCCGGGCTGATATATCTTATGAGATGTTAATGAATATAGTCCTAGCAGTAACCATAGTTGTAGACTCAAGGAGCTGGCTCTTTAACATCAGTCACTCATTACCTTCAGCTTGATGCATGGTCACTTCTCTACTCTTTAAAATATTACAAATGTTACAGAACTTCAGAGATAACTACCATATTCCAGAGGAAGAAACCCAGCTGGGATAGGATCATTCTTTTGCTATTAAGCAATAACGTGGTTGAAGAAAGGCAATCAGAAATTTAGCCGGGCATGGTGGCACGCGCTTGTAATCCCAGTACTTGGGAGGCAGAGACCGGAGGATCTGGGTTTGTGGTCAGCCTCAGCTGAGCTACCACTGTACCTCAGCTACAGTGAGGTCCTCTGCAACTTCGTGAGATCTGGTTTCAAAATAAAGTATAAAAAATAGGGCCAGGGGTGTAGCTCAGGTAGAACGCCCCTGGGTTCAATCCCCGGTACTGCCAAAAAAAAAAGAAATTTAAAAAAGGTTAGTGATACACTTGTCAAGAATTCCACCCCAGGGGTTTTCCTGATGTACTTTTCCAGAAGTAAACATTCTGCTTTTTAATATAAGTCTCTTACTTAAGGGAATACAGTATTCCCTGAGGATAGATTTCTAGAAAACAGTATGTTTTTTGTTGTGTTTCTATTCTAAAGTGGGCTGAGTTCTCATATTGGAAAGGAATTACTTGAGATTTACTTTAAAATGCAAGGTGTGAAAGAAACTAAAATGAAAACCAAATTCATTGTGGTTTTGGTATTTGCATAGTTCTGCTAGAAGTTGTACATTTCCTTGTCATTTTTATTTTGCTGTATGTTCCAATTCTAAAATGAATCCCAGTCACCTAAACTTTTCAGAATGTTGGAATGGTTTCCATGTTGAAAACCCCCTGTATTCACACACAACTGCCAAGATTTCCTCTTTTCTAGGTGTTTGCAATGTACTAATAACACAGCTGTGCTACAGTCTTACATTTATCCATGATTAAATGATGGTACCATAGTGTACTTGAGCTTGAAAACCCTCCTAAAAATCCCGTTTTCTTGTTTATCAGTATGTAAATCTGCAATCTTTTGTGCTTCAAGTTTGTTTTTACATGATGTACCCAATTTGAATTTTCAAAGCATAAAAAGAGCAAAGAAAGTTTGAGATAAAAATTTCCTATGCTAAATGTTTGTGTGTGCAATTTTAAATAGGTATTTTCTTATAGAAGCAATATATTGAATGATTAGATTCATAGGACAGTCCACAGCAAATTGCTTGCCTCAAGGTATTATTGAAATTCTATTGTGATTTGGAAAGTATTCTCTATTTCCGTCTGTAGCTAGCCAGAATTTTTCATAAACTTTCAATAACATGGTTTTTATGGGAAACACATCCTGTGGTGCATGATGAGAGCACACTGAAATCCAGTTTTGACCTCCCCTGGGGAAGCATTTGAAAGCCCTGGGACCCCAGCAGAGGCCTTTGCAGTGTGTATCCTGGAGCATCGGGAGTTAAGATCGCCTGTCTTGCCTTGTTGTACAAATCTTTAAAGTATATTTCCTAACGTAAACCATGTTCTTATTTCTGGGTTGGATTTTAAGTATGGATCATGGAACTCTAGTAAACACATTTTTCCCTATGTTTGTCCTTACTCATTTTCAATCTTGTTAAGCATTAAGTACCTATTATTTGTCAGGTTTTATTCTTTCCAGTTCTTGGGTATAACAAAGCAGGCACACTCCCCGCCATTGAGAACCACTGAGTTGAGTGGAAGACCAGCCGTAGAAGCCTGAACTGTAACAGACACCGGTAGATGCTGTCCACACCTTCAGTCTGTTGTAAAACCTGGGCTGATGGTTCTGTTCAGTGCCACGTAAACATTTCATAAAAGTGCTATTGCCAGGCTTTTCCATTTTATCTTGGCATTATTTCCCATGGGAAGTACTGCGTAATGGATTTATTGTTTTGCTTTGCTGTATTTTGTTTGTTTTTCACAATATGCTGACATGCAAAGCAGCATAGGACTTTATTCCCACATGAGATGAAAGAAAAAGCATTTGGAAAGATTTGGGCTGTGTAGATATGGATAAATAAATGGGTTATTCTAGTCCTTTTTCTAAATAATGTTTTGGGTTTTTTTCCTCCTGTAGGCTGGATGTATATTAGAATGGAATGAACTGTTGATTAAATTATTTGATATAGAAACTTATATGACTGAGGCTTTTTTTAAAAAAAATTATTTGCAAGTAATGGATTTGGGAGGGCTCAGGAAGTATTGTAATGTCAGTGATACATGAAGAACCATCTCAATATTCATATACTTAAAATTCAGAAATACTTGTTCACACAATAAGCACATATTTGTTGATGAGAAATATAAAATACCGATGAAACTTAAATAGCACATTAGAATGAACTATAAAGTTTGGGTTAGAGTCCTAAAACTCTTCTTTCTCAAGATGGTAGGAGCTGCATTTTATGATTGTGTGTTCCCAGCCCTTTCTCCCTTGATTCCTTGCACAGAGTGTTAGAATAAGCTGTGCTACAAGAAACAAACACTAATGTGGTACAACTTGATACAAGTTTTCATTCTCATGTAAGTCCAGTGTGGCGTAGGCCTTCCTCCATCTTCAACTCCACAGATTCCCAAACTTACTGCCCCCTTTGCAGGAAGAAAAAAAAACTCAGCTCCCCCTGTGTGCTTCCACTGTCCCCTTATTTTTATTCAATGCCCCACAATTATACTCTAGACCACTACCGCCCCCTGGTTCCAGGGTCCCCTGCCCCTCAGGTGGGGAGAGCACTATTGCCCACTTTGGGGCTCTACCCAGCTATACCATCTGGAACACATGGTCCCCAGCAGTGCCAAATCAGAGAAAGAGCAGACTGGATGGTGCTGGTATGTGTCAGGTCCAGACCTGAAAGACACCTTTCACCCACAGCCTGACTGCAGACAAGATTGGGAGGGAGAGAATGTGAGCTATTTGGTGAGCACTGAGTCCATGCTGTGTAATGAGTCAACGATGCTAGATATTTCAGCCACTCATTGATTTCAAAAACAGTAAGCATTATCTTGCAAAGGGATTTCTTGTCAATTATTAAAGTTTCAAATGTTTTTAATCTTTGGAAGGAGTGTATTATAACCCTGGAAGTTCCTTCATCCCAGATGTGGGAAACCTATAAAAAACTTAAATGGAAACCAGGGGTAGTGCATGCCTGTAATCCCAGTACATAGGAGGCTGAGACTGGAGGATTGCAGGTTCAAGACCAACCTCAGCATGTAGTGAGGCTCTCATCAACCTAGAAAGACCCTGTTTCAAAATAAAATAGGGCTGGGACTGTCGCTCAAAGTTAGAATGCCACTGGGTTCAACCCCAGTACCACAATTAAAAAAAAATTTAGATGGAGCAACAATTATCACTTTATGGTAACTTGAAATATGTTTTCATGAGGAAAGTAATAGGTGAATGAGTAATGTTTAAATATATATATATATATATATATATATATATATATATATCTTTTATATAAAGGACATATAAGCTCTAGACTATAATTTCCAATCTATTTTAATGCACCTGGGTCAATATTGTTGAAATATTCAAAGAATTGAAAACTTGGGACTTAATGGGTTAAGGCTTCTCTTACTTTCTCAAACCTTTTCACCATATGAAATTTCAGAATGTTCAAATGGTAGTTTTACTCAGTTATTAAAATAGTCTACAGTGCACAGAACACATTTTTTTATTCTTTTAATGTGAGGGAATATTAACCTTTCTATTTTTAGAGTTGATCACAGACTCAGATGTTAAATGATGAGCCCAAGGATGGGCAACTAGTAACTTAAACACCTGTATCTTCTGATCCCTGAATTCCAACTTATTCCACACTGCTACAGTGCCTGTTGATAGGATACAGTGCCTGCTACAGTGCCTGCTGATACATGAAATCACTCAGTTCCTAACTCCTTGGTTGCCACCTATAATCTGTGCCACATGTAGTGTCCATTTGCTGCACCACATGCAGGATTCACCCTCTTTGGGACTTAATGGTTATCATGACAAGTCTCTTCAGGGTTGGGCCTCTGAGACCTTTTGGGGATTAGGGCATTAAAGATCTAACTGAAACAGCTAACAGTAGCATATGATACTCCAAAGGCCATTGAGAAATTGGGAGTTACTCCTAGACAGCCTGTTTTTCTGTCCTGCAAAATCCAGATGACACCGCTGCCTGGGCCTTTTTGTCCACTCTTGGCAGTTAACGTATGCACCACGTCCCTCTGTCAATACAGTCAGAAACTTCATTTTGTCCAAAGGACCAGTAATCTTTCAAAATACTTCATCATGAAAAATAGTGATGGAATTAATGTAAGATATATTTTTACTCACTTTGAGAAGGAGAATAGCTGTTCATAGGACAGCTGGAGATGTTCCAAGTTTGTTTGTTTGTTTTGTGGTACTGGGGATTGAGCCCAGAGGCACTCCACCTCTGAGCTACTTCCCCAGCCTTATTTTTTGCTTTTGAAATGTCTCACTAGGTTGCGAAGACTGGCCTCAAACCTGCAATCCTCCTGTCTCAGTCTCCCAAGTACTGGGATTTCAGGTATGCGCCACCATGGCAGGCTCCAGTTTTCCCTACTGCATCTGCATTTGGATATTGAAGTGTCTTGTTTCTGGTCAGACAGTTTCATCCCTGGTTATAGTGCTCCATTGAAAAAAGAAAATTTTTGCACATTCTTGAGAGCTGCAAGACAGATATCCTAGAACCTGCCCTCCATTCTGGCTCTTTGGATCCAGTTCTCTATTATATGTGACATCGGAGGTGGTCAGTTGTTCACCCCCAGCCAGGTACAGGGTCAGGCAGTGGGGCTTCCTAGGTGCAGGCTCTGCTAGTCCTTACTCCTGACCTCTGCAACTGCTTTTCTGTTTGTTAACCTCTACGTATGCCTGTTACTTGATTATATACTAAATGTTACCTGTCTACCTTGAGATATTTTCTTCTATAATTCTCAGCCTAGAGCACACTTTCAGAGTAATCTTTTCCATGTCTACTTTTTTTATTAGTGGATAGATTCAATCAAATGCAATTCTCAAATCCACACCCAGGAGTGCAATGCTTTTTGTGGAATATCAACTTTTTTTTCTTTTTTTGCAGTACTGGGGATTGAACCCAGAGGCATTCTACCTCCGAGCTACACCCCCAGCCCTATTTTTTCTTCTTTATTTTGAAACAGGGTCTCACTAAGTTGCGGAGGGCCTAAGTAGCTGAGGCTGGCCGCGAACCCGGATCCTCCGGTCTCAGCCTCCCAAGTACTGGGATTTCAAGCGTGCTCCACCACGCCTGGCTTTCAATTTAATTTTTAACCACTTTTAGTCTCTTATCTTGAAAGTCCCTTTTATCTTGAAAGGTAACTAATCAATTTGATTTTTATAAACTTATTCCTTTTAAGCAAAGTTATTAAGTAATAGTGAAAAACTATTTGATCGTAGTGAAATCAAACTTTTTCAAATAATTTTTGAGATTCTATGGTAATACCCCAAGGAAGAATAGAAATCCAACTGACCACACAATGCCTTGACACACAATAAGCTACTGGGAATTGAACCCAGGGGCATTCTACCTCCAAGCTACACCCCCAGCCTTATTTTTTATTCTTTATTTTGAAACAGGGTCTCACTAAGTTGCAGAGGGCCTCACTAAGTAGCTGAGGCTGGCCGTGAACCTGCAATCCTCCTGTCTCAGACTCCCAAGTACTGGGATTACAAGCGTGCACCACCACACCCCACTATTTTTTTGTTTTTGTTTTTTGAAATAGGGTCTCGCTAGGTTTCTGAGAGTCTCACTACATTGCTGAGGCTGTCTTCAAACCTGCGGTCCTCCTATCTCAGCCTCCCAAGTACTGGGATTACAGGCATGTGCCACCACATCTGCCTTCAACTTTTTTAAAAGATGAAAAATTTTAAGTGGAATGTGAAAATTGTGCTTTGATCTTTTATTTCTAAAGCACTGGTGCTCATTTTTATCAAAGATCTTAATAGGAAACTGTTACAGTGGGAGAGGTGCTGTGGACTCTTTCCTTCAATTCAGATCAGATTGTCTGAAGAGGAATTAAAACTAACAGGCAGCTTAGTTGCAGCTTTAACAAAATTTTATTACAAAGTCAGTAGGAAATAGAAAAAGAGAAGAGAAAAAGCAGCGTGCCTGGAAGACACGCTGGAGAGCCTGAAAGTGGAACTCTGCCCCTCCCTCCAACCTTGTCCCTTAAATACAATTTTCACATTGGTGTGGTTTTATCAGCGTTACCAAGGCAATGAGCTAGTAACTTATTTCTTAGGCATAACTTATTCCTTAGGCAGGTGGTGCCTTCTAGTCTGCTAAGTGCACTTACTAAGCGCAGAGGTCACTATCTTGTTTTACCCCTTTTGTATTGGGCTGTATTGGTTGTCTGTCAACTATGGGCACTTTGATGTAACACATGGAGTTTGCCTTTCTCATACTGAGGCCGGGTCACAAAGAATAGGAGGGAAACAGAGGCACTGATTACAGTCAGTGTGGCTGTGCACTATGATCTTAGGGCTAAAGCCTTAACTGCCTCTATGGTGTTCTTAAGTCTCTGTGTGCTTCTAAGGCTAGAGGCTTCAATTGTCTTTACATTTTTACTATGGGTTAATCATTTGGACAAAGGGGCAGAAAAGAAGAGAGGGGGAGCTCTTGGAATGTAACAAACGGAGCTACAACCTCTCCCTGCCTGAATGACAGCCTTTTACGTTTTACTAAAATTAATATCAGAGCAATTTTCCAATACTGGCACAGAAACCACTTATAAATGCTTTCAGTTTAAATTATTTAACTTAAGAAACAACATGTCTATGGCAAATCTCAGAGATGGGCTCTGGCCTCGGTATTTGAGGGCCAGAAAGGAGTGTAAATCCCAAAGCACAGTGGCTTGTGACAGGATGTCCTGAAATCTGGAGGACACATTCCTGTTGACCCAGGAATCTGTTTCCCTGCTGGGCCTGGTGGCACACACCTGTAATCCCAGTACTTGAGAGAGTGAAACAGGAAGATCAGAGGTTCAAGGACAGCCTCAGCAATGTAGCAAGACTCTCAGCAACCTAGTGAGACCCTGTTTCAAAACAATTTGTGTGTGTGTGTGTGTGTGTGTGTGTGTGTGTGTGTGTTAGTAGTAGTAGTAGTAGTAGTAGTAGTAGTAGTAGTGGGGACTGAACTCAGGGATGTTCTACCTCTGAGCTATATCCCCAGCCCTATTTTATTTATTTATTTTTGAAACAGGATCTTGCTAGGTTGCTGAGACTGGTCTAGAACCTGTAATCCTCCTATCTCAGCCTCCCAAATGCTGGGATTACAAGCTACACCCCCAGCTCTATTTTTTATTTTTATTATGAAATAGGGTCTTGCTAGGCTGATGAAAGTCTTACTACTTGCTGAGGCTGTCCTTGAACCTGCAATCCTCCTGTCTCGGCCTCCCAAGTACTGGGATTACAGGCGTGCGCCAAGCCCAGTTTATTCATCCCTTCTAATAGTACTAATATTGAGAAGTGGACAGGAGCACTAGCATTATTTTAATCAGGTTAGTCTTAAATAATGGGTGAATTATCTTGTGAGGAACAATCAAGACCTGACCTTATGCAAACCCCTAATGCTGAGTCTGCACTGCTACCGTTGGCGGTGTCCCTCAAAGCACCTGGCAGTACTCGGATGAACGGGAGCCTCTGGAAGCCTGGGAGAGACTGCCAGCAGCACCCAGCTGTTTGGAAACCGCACTCTGACAGGTGTAGCTCACATACAGTCAAATAGAGAACAAGTCTCTACTGGCAGCTGAAGTCCACAGTTGGCTTTGACATTTTGGCCCTTAGAGGAAGGTGACGACGGTCATGGGTGACCCATCAAAAGGTGAATTATTCAGACCAGTTCTAGTGTATATCTTGGAGTTATGCTGGTCTAGAAAAGCTTTCTGCATAAAATGTAATATGAATTTGTTCTTCAATGCTAAGTTCCTCTGTGCCTTTTTAAAATAAAAACATTAGCTAGAGATGAACATGGTGGCACATGCCAGTAATCCTAGTACTTGGGAGGCTGAGACAGGAGAATCATAGGGTCAAGGCTAGTCTCAGCAACTTAGTAAGACCCTCAACAACTTAGTGAGACCCTGTTTCAAAATAAAAGCTAAGCTGGGCTTGGTGGCACACGCTTGTAATCCCAGTACTTGGGAAGCTGAGACCGGAGGATCCAGGTTTGCGGTCAGCCTCAGCAACTTAGTGAGGTCCTCCGCAACTTAGTGAGACCCTGTTTCAAAATAAAAGAATAAAAAAATAGGGCTGCGGGTGTAGGTCAGAGTTGGAATGCCCCTGGGTTCAATCCCCAGTACTGCAATAAATAAATAAATAAATAAATAAATAAATAAATAAACAAATAAATAAATAATAAAAAGGGCGGGGGGTGTAGCTCAGAGATAGAAAGTCCCTGGGTTGAATTTCTAGCACCTAAATAAATAAATAAAAATGTTAGAAAAATGCAGCGAAATGAGAAAAAATAAAGTAGATTTCATTTATCTATAGACATTAAAAAACAAGCTCTATTACTTATAGAAATGGTAAGCACACACATGTGCGTGCGGACACACAAAATCCAAAGATTTCATCTGATAAGCGCATTTCATCAGAATGATGTTATTAGAATCAAGAGCAAGCCAGCAAGCTCATGATCACGGTCTCCACCTAAACTATGGTGGAACAAATGTGACGCAGAAAGAGCACTGAGGTTGGAATGCAAGCCAGCAGCTGCTGCTGGATTTGTACTGAGCACCTGCTTTTGTGCTTCCGAAACACTCCTCTAGCAGGGTGGGGGGCCTGTCAGGGAAAATGCTGGGTCACCATGCCCCAGTGACTGGCTGTGACTCAGCCCGGAGCCGGCCTCGACATCACCCTCCTTCATCCATGCAGCCTGTCAACATAGGTGAGTGTCGATTTTCCATGAGCCACATTTAAAAAGGTAAAATTAGCTGGGCGTAGTGATGCATGCCTGTAATCCCAGTACATTCGTGGCCAAGACAGGAGGATCACAGGTTCAAGACCAGCCTCAGCAACTTAGTGACATTCTCAGCAACCTAACAAGACCCTGTTTCAAAATAAAAAATAAAAAGGGCTGGGGGTGTAGCTCAGAGGTATAATGTCCCAGGTTCAATCCCCAGTACCAATAAATAAATAAATAAATGTAAAATTAAACAGGTGAAATTGTTCTTAATATATTTCATTTAATCTAAAATATTGTCATTTCAAACATAATAAATACAAAATTACTAACAAGTTATTTAACATTTTTAATACAAAGTCTTCAAAATCCAATGTAAATTATATATTTCCACCACAGTTCAATCTAGACCCGTTGCCTTTCAAGGGCTCAACAGCCACATGGCTCATGGCTTGTGCCTTGGCCAATATAGCTCTAAGTGAGTGGGCAGAGAGAATTTTCTTTTGGCTGTTTTTTTTTCTGTTTTTGAGAAAGAATTTTTAAGGGGAAAATATTCTATTTTGGTTAAGTAAAGGCAATTTACTTTCTGGCAACACTTATAGGGAGGGTGTGTATGTGTGTGTGTGTGTGTGTGTGTGTGTGTGTGTGTGTGTGTGTTACTGGGGATTGAACCCTGGGGCTTTCTACCACACCCCGGCCCTATTTTATTTTTTATTTTGAAACTGGGTCTAAGTTGCTAAAAGCCTTGCTAGGTTGCTGAGGTTGGCCTCCAGCCTGCAGTCCTCCTGTCTCAGCCTCCCAAGTACTGATATAGATACTTTTTGTTGTCATTTAATTCCATCCTCTTTTTCCATTGAAGCACTCAGTATATAGTTTAAGCTCTGGAGAAGAGAGAAACATGAATATGATAAACTCAGTGTCCTTAAGGAACTTGGTTTGGTAGAACAGGCAATAAAATAAAGACTGTGTGGGATGAGGTGTGTTGTAAAATGCTATGTGAGCACAGAGAGGAGAGCGAAAGACCCCAAGATAGAGTTAACCGGCACCTCCACACGGCATAGTGCTGTTGACTTGATTTACCCTCCGCTCCTCTCCCTGTACCTGCGCCCTTTCTGCAGCGTTCGTTTTCCCAGAGCTCGCTGTGTTTCTTTTCTATGGCTAAAGAACAAATCACCACACACGCGCAGACATGCAGAGTACCTTTATTCCTACGCAGTCCCCGCGGGTGATCAGCCCTCGAGAGGCTGTGTCATGGAGTCCAGCCAGTGGAGGAGGCTCCTGGGGAAGAGCCTGCTGCCCAGCCCACTCAGACTTGCAGAACTGGGTTCCCTGCCCTTGGAGGACGGAGGGCTGCAGTTTCTTCTAGCCCTGGTGTCAGGTAGGGGGCAGGGGAACCACCCTTGGCTTCTGGAGGTCTCCCCCATTCCCTGCCACGTGGCCGCGCCCCCACAAGCAGCCCACAGTATGGCAGCTGGCTTTCTCCAGCAGGACACACCCTACAGTCTCACCTGTGGGATCACACTTGCTGCTGCAGACTTCTTGGAGCACCTCCTCCCCGTGCTCCTTCTCTAATCGAAGTGGGTGACAGGTGATGAAGGGACCTCTGCGAGGCACAATGACATAGGTGGTATTATCCCATCCTTGGGAGAGAAGAAAATGAGGCTCCCCGAAAAGCCCCACCAAACTGAGCCAGTGCTAGCTAGCTCCCTCTATTTCCTTAGATGTTAAATTGAGCTAATTATATAATAAAATAATTTGTCTTTTGGAAATTACTCTCACCTCAGAAAGCTGCAAATAGGTTTTGGGCACAGGTTATGGTTTCGTGAGAGAGCCCTCTTCTCCCCAGAACACAGAGCAGAGCAAAAAGCAGGTAGGGTTGGGAAGCAGAATGCTGGGCTTCCCTTGTCTTTCCTGCCTCAGCACTACTACCCCAGCCTTCTCTCTTTACGTTGTAGTTTGTTGGGGGACATCATTTCTGACACCTTCCCCCATCTGGGTTCAGATGGCAATAGATCAGGCAGACTCCTTTCTGCAGGAGCTCCAGGGAAAATATAGGCCAGGAGAAAAGCTTAAGCCAACTTTATCCAAACCTCAACAAGAATATTCTGTGACTTTGAGATAGAAGGGATAAACTTCAACCTGGTGGTTGAGAGCCATCCAGTTCTGGATCAAACCTGACCAACGCCAACAACCCATTGGGACCTGCAGTCCAGAGGTGTGTGGGACCTAGTGCCAGTCGCCGTGCCATCCCCACGACCTCTGCAGTGGTGAGCTCTGGGCTCCTGCAGGACTACTGTACTGGGTCATTTCTTGATAGCAGTCTTGCTTCTCAGTCTAGTTCCCCCCCCCCATTAATCTTCACTTGGTGGCGTTCATGTGCACAGCACACACAGCCTGTGTGCTGGCAGTTAGACCACACCTTTCTATCCCTTTCAAAAGAATCAATGAAATGCATTTGTGTAGAAGTGACAATAGGGATAAACTTGCCTGTGCCCCAAATAAAACTGGAAAAGGAATTCATTCCCAAGCATTAATACTTCACTGTAATTGATTTCTTGTTGCATGGCTGTGGGCGAGAACCACTGGCCTTGTCCGTGGGACTGGGTTTCTGCTCAGATGCTGTGGAAACTAGAGTCTGCCCATGGGTCTGGGGTCCTGCTCACCTCCACAGGCCTTGCCAACGCCATCTCCTGGTGGGGTGGACCCTTGGCTCGGCATTTCCAACTATTGGTGGTGTCTTGTTTGGCTGGGCACATTGCTAATGCGCTTTCAATGATTTGTTAGTCAAGTTGCCAAACTCCTTCTTCTTAGGGTTGGTGGGTATGGCGGACAGGCTCCTGGGAGGATGATTCTTACCCCCTGGCTAGTCCACGCCTTCGGAGGCAGGAATGACCCAGGACTTGCTTCTGACCAATAGAACAGGGCGCAGGTGATGGAATGTGTTGCTTACACACGTGACAACTTGGGTATATTGCTTACACGTGTGACAACTTATTTCTACAGTCTACTTGTGCTCTCAGAACACTGCATTTTCCCCATTCTGATCCCAACACTCATTTCTGAATGTTTTGGTTCTTGTTTTCAAGTTGGAAGAGCCTATCTTTACCTGCCTGTGTACACCAGGAGAAACATGCATGGGGAGGGGGCAGAAGATAGGTGCCTTCAGAGTCCAGTTTGACTACTAGAGGAGTCAGTCTGCCCTTTAGGGTGAGATGGGCAAATTATACCAACAAGAGGAAAGTAATTCTCTTATCTTTGAGGGTGTGCTTTATAAACATCCAACATGTGCACCCAGAAGAATAAAGCAAGGCATACACTCTACATGACACAGTGGCAAATTCTTACTGGTTGCTCAGTCAGAATTAGATGGTCATTTTCTGTAAGGTCAAGCGTATCTGAGTTTTACAGACTGCTTCCGTGTCCTTATGTAGCTCAGGGCTTAGCTCTGGAACTGATAAAGAAAGCTGCTATCTGAAAACCAACAAGTGTTTAGCCTAAAACTGCTCAATCAATGTTTACAAAGGGCCAGGGCAGAGTATCTCTATGCTGAGTCCCTGAGAGAGATGATCTTCTCACCAGTTCTGAGAAATGGAGAGAGAATTCTAATGTGAGGTGATGCACTTAACACAGAAGCAACTTATTAGGTTGTCTATTTTGAAATTCTACTCTTATTAAATTTCCAAAAGGCTTTCAAATGCATGTTTCAGCTCTGTCATGGCATGTGAAGAGCATTATTAAAAGAAAAAGATTCTAAATGCATAAAAATAATGAGATCAACCTCCCACTACTGAACACTTCCAAGTGTGAGATCGTCTACCCCTTCCTCTATGTCCCCTGCACTGGCACACAGTCATGGAACACAATGACATCCCAAGACACTACCAAGGAAACACTCCTTTCCTTACCTCTATTAGAGGTGGTAGGAGGAGGAATGGTTAAAAGCTTCATGGGATACATTCCAGTTCTGGCCCTATCATGACCAGACTGTGTGTGTTCCTTTTGGGCAAGTTGTTCTTCCTCTCTGAACCTTGTTTTGTTCAACTGCAATAAGATCAGTTCCAGTTCAAAGTCTTGGACTGACAAGTGTGAGACACTGCCATTACATGGTGGAGGGACTGTCCAGTTCAATTCTGGGTCGCCACCTCTTCATTAGGCTGCCCAACTCAGGGGCTTCAAATTGATGCAGAAGAATCAAATGTAAGAAGTCGTAAACTTTCAAGGTTAGAAAATTTGCAAATGCAGCTTCAAGACAACATCCACCCTTCCATCCAGCTCATTTGAATTTTACAACAATCATGGAAGTGTAACATTCAGGAAATACTATTATTCCTTCCCTCACCCCACCTTTTTGGTACTGGGGATTGAACCCAGGGACATTCTACCTCCAAGTTACACCCCCAGCCCTTTTTATCTTTTGTTTTGAAACAGGGTCTCACTATGTTGGTCTTGCTAGATTGCTGAGGCTGAGCTGGGAGTAGTCATGCACACCTGTAATCCCAGTACTTGGGAGGCTGACAGGAAGATCGCAGGTTCAAAGCCAGCCTCAGAAACTTAATGAGGCTCTCAGCAACTTAGCCAGACCATGTTTCCAAATAAAAAATAAAAAGGGCTTGGGGTGTGCTTGGAGGTAGAGTGCACCTGGGTTTAATTCCCAGCACCAAAAAAAAAAAAAAAAGAATTTGCTGAGACTGGTTTTGAACCTGTGATCCTCCTTTCTCAGCACTCCCAATTACTGGGATTATAGGTGTGCACCATCACACCCAGTTCTATTGTTCCCTTTTGAAGATGAGCAAACTAAACTTAGGTGAGGTTAGGTAATTTACTCATAAGCACACAGCTAATAAGAAGCCCATAAAGGAGGAGATTAAAGATGGCAGAATAAAGGGAGATAGTGTGTCTCAGGTGCTCCAAGACTTGGGACTCAACCAGTGGAAAGAATGCTTCTTGGCAAGGGAAGAAAAGCAGCCAGAACTCAACAGAAGAACGACAGTCAAAACCTGGTGGAATTGGATGCAGTGCAGGGAGCAGAGAACTGAAAAGAGCTCCATGCATCTTGCCTGGTGTGATAGTTAATCTAGGTTGTCAACTTGACCTGATCATGACACACCCAAGATTATGTGATTTTGGGTGTATAACAGCAGATTAAACAGAAAACCCTGCCCTGAATGTAGGCAGCAGGATTCTGATAGGTGGGGACTTAGATAAAAGAGGTAGAAGCCGCGTAGAGTGTGTGCGACTCTTTCCGAGGAAAAACGCATCTGTTCTCGCTTGAGATCGTCGGCCGCCGGTTTCGCTTTTCTCCGAAGAGGAGCTTGATCTTCTTGGCCTCCAGCTCTTGGAACTGAAACTCCACCATCGTTTCTCCGAAGAGCTTCCTGATCTTCACATCTTGGACTGGGACTGAATTAGTGGTTGCTCCGATCCTAAGACTCTAGCTCTTAGACCGTTCGACCAGCTACTGGTTCCTCTGACTCTCCACGTGCAATCAGAACCTGGGACTACATTGCTTCAAACTGTAAGCCCATC